>APFE031700129.1:0-35965 GCA_000404065.3 Pinus taeda | reverse complement strand
GTTGTTGTTCGCCCTTGACTAGGCTTTGATATGCATGCCCCACAATAATTGTACAGAACTAGTAGCCATCTAGTGCCTTATAAGTAATGGAAGATCTACTTCAAATGTTTCCTAGTTGCTACAACTGTCTAATATCTCCATCATCCCTGTGGACATCATTGTTGTAGGGTGACATCTTGGTTATACATTTCAGAAAACACCCCAATGCTTCTCAATACAATACCCTATTTACTCATCACACTAGGTTACACTTCGTTTTAGGATCATCACTTATACTAGGTGATGTTCCAGCCATGGGATTAATTATCTTAGTTATCTCCTTCGATATGAAATCCAACTTCCCATAAGTGTCTGTAAAACCATAGCCTTGTCTTTAATTTAGGAGAAAGCCCACAAACTTTCATATCTATCATCAGAGCTGGTAAAGGTTGATCATAGTAATAGAAATAAAAAAATGTTATCGATCTCCTTTGTCCACAAATTGTGGGATAATTTTGAGGAACATATTTCTTATGGTACTCTCATGCAAACTAGGGGGTAACATATTGCTCCTATTGGGCACACACGTCCTTATTGGGATCACTTGAGAATCCCAAACTCTCAAGGTAAAGCTGCCAAAGTGAAGTCCATAATCCAAAGTAACCAATTCATCATCTCCAAACTGCAATATCCATTTTTGGTGTGTTTAATCATTGTTGAAAATAGAGACACATTAAAATCCAAATAAAAATATGTCGGGATCCCCATCACCTCTGGACTAAATGGTCCATTTTCAACAACTCTTGTATTCCCAACAATTTCATCATATGTAACAACATCTTGAGAATGTCCATTTCTTCCATAGAGAAGAGAGATGGCAACCAAGATTTGAGGGTCTCTTTGAGCAATTTCAGTGGACTATTTGATTAAATAGTTTGCTCCTCATTAAAATTTCTAGTAATCTTTGTTGCCAAGCCATATATGATATATGATAACTGAACAAAAAAAAATCATCCCATTCACCCTCTCCTTTTACCTTACTGTTTGTTGTGAGAAAAACTTTCTCGCATTTTCCAGAACAAGAAAAATCCTATCATTACATGTTGTACAGTGCTTTGTACTTCTGCAATTTCCTTGATTTAAGAAACTACATGTTGGTTGAAGAAATTGTCAAAGAGAAATGCTACTATTCTACAACATTAGTAGCATGAACATGGTGAAGAATATGAAGTCCATTGTCCACTTCTTGCCTCTCTACTGCTCCAAAGATGACCAGACATAGGGCTTGGAAATGCCCTTTTATTTCTCATTTGGCCCACTATCAATCACAAAACTAGGGCCCAATAACTAGCTCTCTTGACTGCCCTTTTACTCCTCCAAAAGTCAATTATTAGGGCATAAAATGTACAACCCTCTTGTTGTGACAAATCTGCCACTTGTCCACAACACTTCGGGCCACCCAAACAACCACTAACAATCTAACCACTATACTTAAGCTACTTCAAAACTTTCCAAAAATAGACCTACAAGCCCTAGTGAAACATCAACATGAAAGAAATACAACATACCTCTCTAGGACACCATCATCTGCCCTCAAATACTTGGCCCTATGCACAATATTTTCTAATGTTTTCGGCCTTGTCTAGGGCTTTCTATAACAGCTACAGTGCTACCCCAACTCGGTCTAATTGCCCTCAAACACCTACGCAAATCCTCCTCCAAGAGTGCCAACTTTTAGGGTCTTAACCACTGTCCACTTCTTTCCTCTCTATTACTCCAAAGATGACCAGACTTAGGGCTTGGAGCTCCCCTCTAATCTCTGATTTGGCCCATTGTCAATCACAGAACTAGGGCCCAATAACTAGCCCTCTTCACTACCCTTCTTCAAAAGTCAATACTTAGGGCATACACTTTACAATCCTCTTGTTATGACAAATCTGCCACTTGTCCACAACACATAGGGTTACCCAAACAACCACTAACTGTCCTCTAACCACTATACTTAGGTTGCTTCAAAACTTTCCAAAACTAGACCTACAATCCCTAGCAAAACGTCAACATGAAAGACATACAACATATCTCTCTAGGACGTCATCATCTACCCTTAAGTACTCGACCCTATGCACAATATCTTCTAAGGTTTTTGATCCTATGTAGGGCTTCCTGTAAAAGCTACAGTGCTACCCCAACTCGGCCTAATAGTCCTCAAACACCTATGCAAATCATCCTCTAGAAGCCCTATACTCCACCAGCCTTTCTATCAGAGTTATTCCAGGGTTGTGATACAATACACAGAAGATATTTCGGCATGTTCATAGAGAAATTACACCTCAACACATGCACATAATCTACCTCTCAAGCTTGGCTAGGCCCAATCCAAACACAAGAAAGATGGTCCCATAGCTCTTGAAAACATTTTGGACCAGAACAATGAATCAAAATGAGTGGGCCCATAGCTCTTGAAAACACTAAAACAAAGGAGAAAGGGCCAATGATAGACCATAACAATGCTTCAAAAAAAATGAGCCTACTATTTTTGAAAACAATTGAAATAGAGGGAGGATGATGGTGGTGATATTAACGTGTGCATCTACTAAACATACTTCACTTATATCAATCTTTGAGTTGAGACATGAGAGGTTGTCTAGTTGACATCATTTGGATTAACTATATGTAGAAATAGTAACACAATTTTAAAGAGTAGATTCTTCTAACTAAAACATATAACGATTTGGATAAGTAGTCGATCATAAAAGGACTAGTACATAAATCCTTGAAACTAGGCCTTTTAAAATGACCATATCAAAAAAATGGATAAAGAAATTGATAGGAAAAGGTTTTCTGACATTGCATTGTATTCCATTCCATTCCATTAATATACATTTATCTTAGCACTCATAATATGATCAATCTAATGTTGTGAAATGCACCATTCCATTCCTAATATGATCAATGCAACATTGTGAAATCCTTCTGCAATTATGGCAATACCATGACATCACAGAGATTCAGAGGTTTGTTTCATATGGGGAAGAGAGTTTAACTTAGGCATCCTCTGGATAAGGCCTTCACCAATGTAATTAAAGGAGATTATTACTTTCATTATTACATCTTGAACATAGCTGCCGCTATGACCCAGAAGCATGACCGGCATAAAAATTACCATTTCAACTTTTTGTCTGTGACAGAGATTGATAGGAAGAACTGTAAATTCATTGAAAGGAATCCAATGACAGTATGAGACATCTCTATGGTGAGTGAAGTAATTATTTGATATGGTGATGGTAGTGGATCCCATAATTGCATCGATTAGGCCATCATTATAGTTGGAAAGATAACATTGGTCAATATAGATATAACGTCCAAAAATTGAAATTCCATCGCCATATGACAGATTTCTCCAACCATAATGCTGAGGGGAATCCCTCACCAAGGCATTGCCTATTTGAATGTGGTCATGGATGCTGATACCATGAATGATTATGTTGGTCACATACTGTATCATTATGCAGGCACCCTGGGAATGGACATCGACACCTCTGCCATCAATGGTCTTGACACTATTCATAATGAGCTCTTCTTTGAGTTGAATGACCATGTCACTCTCAAACATGATCCAGAGCGGCTTGTCTTGAATAACAACATAGCGGAGAGTACCAGGTCTAGGATTCATAGCATTATTTTCAATGGAATCTGTTACTACATAATATGACCACCTTTTCCTCCCATGGCATTCTGGCCAAAGCCAATAGCACAATCCGCAAGATTTTTCCTGTTCATTTGCCAATTTGTATCACAGTGCCAACAATCATCTTTGGGATTATTGGTTCCCTAGGACAAATAGCTCAATTGTCTTCAAGAAATATTGATACTTCTATATCACACGCCATTCCTATGCGTAAAATCAGTAAAATTTTATAAGCAATACTTTGCATTTCAGATACTTAATTGCAATCAATTAGTATAGATGTCATTCTCATCGTTTTCAAATATATAGCTGGAGATTGAAAACATTTAAATGGGGCACTTACCTATGGATTGATTTAACTACTTGTTCAAGACTCTGTACTTAAAAAGAAGAATTTTGTTTTTGTTGTTGTGTCTACCCCATTGCTTGTATAGTGGGGCACCTCTGGGGAAACCCATGATGTTGTCCACAATTCAATGAGCTTTTGTTGTGGAATAATTTGGAGCCAGGATTTGAAGGCATATTATTTAAGCAAGTAGAAATAGAGAATATAACTGACTCTGGATACCCATTTTCATCCTAGAAGCTCAAGAAATCGTAGCTTTCAATGCAGAAAAATTCTGCACCCTATTTATCTCTGAGAAATAATCCCACAAAGAAGTATTTTTCTTCTAAATATTTTGCACCCTGTTTATCTCTGATAAATAATGCCACAAGGAAGTATCTTTATTCTATACTCGCAGTAGTTCTCTAGGGCTACAACAACTGTGGATTATGAAAACATGAAAAATGGCTAGAGATTCTAAAATACCAGTGTTTTGCCAACGGGGGAGAATCTGAAGTTCAAGGATGTGTCTTGTTGTAAGCGTGGAACAGTGTGCTTATCTACAATGCTGGTATACTAGTCTTGAATTGAGATTCGGATTTGGGATTTATGTTTCCTTTTATAATTTGCATAGAGCCTGCAAATTAATTGTATTAAATGATGCTAATGTCTGGTTGGTCTGTAAGCCCATTAAATTAAAATGGAAAAGATTGATGCTAATAGAAAAAAGACCTAAAGTAGTCCAAATTTTTTTGATCATCCAGAGGTTTATGCCTCCATAACTTTTTAATCCTTTCTGGCTTACTAAAGCTGGGATGGAGATGTTTCTCTCGTAATACTGTAACCATTCTCTTGGCACCCAGTGAGAAGAGCAGGGAAAGACCATTGTGAAAATTAATGCTCTGGGAAGAAATCAGTATTCAGAGCAAAAGGTATCGCTTACTGGTTACTCCTTGAAAGTTTTCATGGGTAGGTTCTTAATATTCCAACAAATAGTTCTAGCGTCGACTTGCCAATCTTTCAATATTTCAGATGCTTGAATTGAATACCGAGGGACCAATATAGAGATATAATAGCAGTTTCAGAGTCAGATAGGCTACCTACAGAGTTTAGAGACACACTCATGCAGTTATTCTTTAGTTCATAGAGAGGTCATGCGGTTATTCTTTAGTTCACAGCAAGCTCATTGTTGATCTAATTCTGAGGCATCGAATGTATGTGAAATATATTTTACTTACAAGAAACATAGAAGACATGTTGTATCTATTGTTGGGTGCTTGCTTGTATGAGAAATGGGTTAATTTTCTCGATAAACATGATCCTTGATATGCAAGCACAAAGAAACCATGAAAGGAAGACCAGAATTAGGGCTTGGAGCTGACCTTTTATCTCTAATTTGGCCCACTATCAAATTACAGAACTAGGGCTCAATAACTAACCCTCTTGACTACCCTTTTACTCCTCCAAAAGTTAATTCTTACGGCATAGAGTGTAAAACCCTCTTATTGTGACAAATTTTCCACTTGTCCAAAACACTTAGGGCCACCCAAACAACCACTATTAGTCCAACCACTATACTTAGGTTGCTTCAGGACTTTCCAAAAATAGACCTACAAGCCCTAGTGAAACATTAACATGAAAGACATACAACATACCTCTCTAGGATGCCATTATCTGCCCTCAAATACTTGGTCCTATGCACAATATCTTCTAAGGTTTTTGGCCCTATCTAGGGCTTTCTGTAATAGCTACAACACGGTCCCAACTTGGTCTAACAGTCCTCAAAGACCTATGAAAATCCTCCTCCAAGAGTGCCAACTCTTAGGGTCTTAAACACTGTCCACTTCTTTCCTCTCTACTGCTCCAAAGATGAACAGACTTAGGGATTGGAGCTACCCTCTTATCTCTAATTTGGCCGACTGTCAATCATAGAAATAGGGCCCAATAACTAGCCCTCTTCACTACCCTTCTCCAAAAGTCAATTCTTAGGGAATACACTGGACAACCCTCTTGTTGTCACAAATCTGCCACTTATCCACAACAATTAGGGTTACCTAAACAACCACTAACAATCCTCTAACCACTATACTTAGGCTACTGCAAAACTTTCCAAAACTAGACCTAAAATCCCTAGCAAAACATCAACATGGAAGACATACAACATACCTCTCTAGGATGTCATCATCTGCCCTCAAATACTCGGCCATGTGCACAATGCCCTCTAAGGTTTTTGACCCTATCTAGGGCTTCCTATAAAAGCTATAGTGTTGCCCCAACTCGGCCTAACAGTCTTCAAACACATATGCAAATCCTCCTCTAGAAGCCCTATACTCCTGTGCTACAAATCGACCTTTATATCAGAGTTGTTCCAGGGTTGTGTTGTAATACGCAGAAGATATTTCAACCTTTTCACAGAGAAATTACACCTCAATACATGCACATAATCTGCCTCTCCAACTTCGCTAGGTCCAATCCAAACACAAGAAAGATGGGCCCATAGCTCTTGAAAACATTTTGGACCAGAAAAATGCATGGATATAGCCTTCAAAGGTTTGATCAATAGGATAGTCGTTGTTTACTTAGATGACATAACTGTCTATTCTAAAAAAGAAGCAATCATCTGCATGATTTAAAACAAATCTTTGAACGTTGCAAAAGATATGGGATTTCTTTAAATCCCAAGAAATCATTCTTTGCTCTTAATGAAGGTAAACTCTTAGTGTTTATTGTATCCAAAGATGGCATATACATTGATCCTAACAGGATAAAAGAGATTTTTGTTACCCCTTTGCCACATAATAAGAAATCTATGCAATCATTTTTGGGACAGATAAATTTTGTGAAGAGATTTGTTCCTAATTTTTCTCATATAGTTTTTCCCTTGCAATCGATGATTAAGAAAAATTCAGTCCTCAAATGGGGACATAACGAAAAAGAGGCTTTTGACTCGATCAAACAAGCAATCATTAATGCTCCTACATTGAATACTCCGAATTTTTCTAGTCATTTTATTTTGTATACTTTGGCCACTAAAACATCTTACACTGTTGTTTTAACACAGATCAATGACCAACAAGTAGAAGCACCCATATCTTTCTTTAGTTCTAATTTGCAAGGTGTTGAGCTCAACTATTCTGAAGTTTAAAAACAAGCTTTCATTGTATTTAAGTCTATCAAACACTTTAGACCATTCCTCCTAAAAACACACACTAAAGTAATAGTCCCATTCTCTGTAGTGAGACAATTATTAGTTCAAAGGGAAGTAGGAGAGAAGCAAGCTAACTAGGTAACAACTTTACAAGAATATGATATTGATATTAAACCAAAGAAAATTGTAGAGGGCAAGGTTTTTGCAGGTTATTGGTAGGAGCTTCCAATATTCCATACCATGTAGATTCAGATAATACTGCACAAGTAAACAAGATATGTAGCATTAATTTTGAATCTCAATATGCTGATCTGATCTTTTACTTAACAAAATGGATATGCTCCCCCTGAATTCAGTTACAAAAACAAACGTGCCATAAGATTAAAAGCCAAACACTTTGAAACCATTGATAATGTGTTATTCAGGACAAACTATGATTCAATTTTATTAAGGTGCTTTGAAAAAACTGAAGCACAAACAGTTTTGCGGGAGTTGCATGATGGCCCCGCAGGTGGGCATTTTCGAGGAGACACTACAGCTCACAAAATACTACATGCTGGATATTATTGGCCAACTTTGTTTAAACATGCCTATGACTACGTAAGGAAATGCAAGATATGACGAACTACTAGTGGAAGATAAAGGAGACCAACCTTTCCTTTATAACCAATAAACATTGAGCAACCATTTGAACAGTGGGGACTACATATTATAGGAGAGATCATTCCACATTCTTACAAGCAACACAGATACATCCTCACGACCATAGACTACTTCACAAAGTGGGTAGAAACAATTCCACTAAAGGTAGCCAATTTTGATGCAATTATTGGATTTATTGATCAATTCATCATTACAAGGTTTGGTTTACCTAACGCGCTTATTTTTTATAATCATCTTATTTTTCTAGAAATAGTATAGTTGAATTTTCTCTTAAGAGAGGTTTTAAGTTAAAATACTCTGCAAATTACTATCCTTAAGGAAATGGCTTAGCAGAGTCAACTAACAAGAATCTCATCAAGATTATTAAACGAACTATTGATCAAAATCAAAAGAATTGGCATAAATCTCTAATATTTGCATTATGGGCAAATTGCATAACTCAGAAGGCCTCAATAGGTACTTCTCCTTTTAACTTGGAGTATGGGAAAGAGGCTGTAATAGCACCAAATTTGGCACTCCCTTCTTTGGCCCTAGTACAATTCATTGAAGAAATTCCTTCCTACTGTATTCAATTGAGGTTTGATCAAATCCTTAAATTGGATGAGGAAAGAGAAAAGGCGAAAATTACTCATGCTAAACATCAGCAGGTCATTAAATCTTCTTTTGATGCAACTTCTGCCGAGTCAAAAACATTACATATCGATGATCGTATTTTGAAATGGGATAAATTACATGAAGACAAAGGTAAGCATACCAAATTTTAGAAGATGTGGCTTGGACCATTTCAGATCATTGAAAAGATAGGCTCATCAAAGTTTCTACTTCAAGACTTATCAAGAAAGAGAGATTCTCTTCCTGTGAATGGACTTATCTTAAAGAAGTTATTTTCCTAAGAAGGTAACCCCTTCTTACCTGTACATAAATTTATTGCAAGCTAATTTCTTTTAGGAAATAATGTTGTAAATAGTCTACCATTTGCTTTTCACTACTGAAAAGCTCTTTGAAAGAATATTGTTAATACTTGCTTTCAAAGAGTATAAACTTTAAAGGAAATGATTACAGTTTTGGAAATTAGATAAAACATGAAACTCTGTGATTCTCTTTAAATTTGTGAAATCTTCTAAACCTTGAAAATATGGTAAATCATTTTGAGTTTTGTCAGTTGAGAAAGGCTATTTATAAAAAGGTAAAGACTTTTTCCATCTAAGCATCCACAACTCTAAAATTGTCATCCATAAACTCTTAAGGAGTAAGTCATTCATCCCTTGCACTAGGTTTATGATTTTTCAGAGTGTAATTCTAAAATATATCTGATTTAAAAGATAAGAGGTCTCATGACAAGATTGCTTATGATGATCATAGGGAACTAATTAAATTGACATTACCAATACTGCATACTAAAACAGGGTAATGGCTTATAATCATAAGACAAGGGGTCTCATTACGAGCTAGTTTGTTTAGTTCAATTACAACCATTGAATGGCATCTTCATCTTCTGGCTCCCAAACTAGGACAATGGCTTTATTCAAAAAATTAAAAAACTAAAAAAATGAAAAGACATGTAGATATATATTTTTGGATTTATCTTTCAAAAGTTATACTCTTAGATGGATGGGACAATGAATGATTGATGGTTAAAAGGTAACCCTGTCAAGACTATAGATGTTTGCTGGAAACAGAGGCACTACAAGTGACCAAAGAGTAAATTTAAACGCTAAGTTGGAAGAGCCCCCTACTTTATCTTTAACAACCAATCAAAGCTTGAAGAAACCAAAAATATTTTTATTTTATCATAAGGGATTGTAAAAGAAATTGCAAAATTGATATTTTGATTATTCAGAGTAAAAAAAATTATCTAACCAATTCTTAGATAGTTTTCTTTTCCTCAATTGATTCTACATAAGAAAGTTTTAGAAATTCCATTATTCTTCAAAGGTAACTGGTTTTTCTAGTGAATCGCCAATTGTTGTGCTATACAATAACCCCCATTTCAATTTTTAATTTTAGTCTTAAAATGCTAATAAGAAATGGGTCCCCTTTAGAATACAAGAAAGCAATAAAACTTTTTAATAAAATAGATTTTCAATATTAGTCATATAAAAGTTGCTTTATGAGTATTTAGTACCGCTCATCGCAAATCACAATTCTTTACAACCCATGAACATCCATTTGGAAATTTGCAATGTGATTACAGTCATAGCAAAACCTTCATCACAAAGTTTTAATCATAATAAACCATTTATAAGAAATACGATGTGATATAACTATTGCATCTCACGCATCATTAATCTCAAGGAATGACACAGTGTTTCATTGAAACCTTGCGATGTGATAAGGCTGTCGCAATCACATATCGTTGATTCATAGGGAACTATCCAAAACACTTAATTCAAAAATTGCGATGTGATATAAATATCACATATCGCGCTCTCGATAAAAGCAAGTAATACATACTATGAATACACGCGGGATGGGGATAAAACAATTATAAAGAAAAAACATGATTTGCCAAGTTCGAAACCTGACGTCTCCCCATGCTAGCTCAACACTCATTACAATTGCAACAATGCAAAGAAACCTTTTTGAGCATGGTACTAGTAACTCTCGATTTGCGATACATGATGGTTCTATAAATAATAAAATAATACAATTTCCAATTGCAAATCGCAAGAGTCACGACACTTGTTCTAAAAAGGATCGTTACAAAACGTCTGATACAACATGTATTACATGAGCATTAAAGTTTCACGTTAAGAGATTACAGTAAAAGCATTAAGGGGAAGTCATGGATTTCATTCATGGTAGCTATGTACAATATAAGATCTTTTTGCATCTAATCTACATAATTGTTTGTAGTCTATAATTTGTGTATTGTCTCCTCTCAAGTTTTTTGCATATTACCCTCCTCTTTCTCATTTTGCAGTGTTGATCCAAAATCACACAGTTGAACAAGATGTCTAAGAAATCTCGAAAAGTAGAGGCCCCCATTATAGTGGAAGAAGGAACAACAAAATTGGTGTTAATTGCAGATACTACCTGTCAAGGCCTTGATAAAATCTCGTGGGAAGGCGTATGTGCTTTACTTGTAGCAGAAAATCCAACAGAGGTAGAAGAAGAAGAGGCAGCTGATGGAACTGATCAAACAGAAACCACCCTCAATGATTTGGCCAGCTCCTTCCTGCATAGAATAGCAGGCCGAGCAAAATTTTTACCATATAATGATCTAGTGAGATGGGTAATTGAAATTATTAATATAATAGACAGATTTCTTCACAGCCAATGGGAGGATGTTCGGGACATTCAAACCTGAAGATGTCAAGAGAGTGTATCACTTGCCGGATCCCCAACGACACTACAACAAATCATTCTTAGAAGCTTTCGCTAAGGAGAATGACATAGAGACAGACCCCATCAAACAGTGGAGACATTTTCCTAACAAGCATAAACATGAATCCTTTGGTATGTACTCTATGGACTCCTTAGCATCTCCATATTGTTATGTTGCTACTATGGTATGTAGGCTCTTTGGAAGCCCTGGTTTTGCTAGATTTTCTATAGAAATGGTTGCATTAGTAGAAGCAACAATTCCTTTATTATGGATTGGGCAACCATTCTATCAGATAAAATGGCCAGTCAAATACTAGATTATAAAAGGAACAGATTTGTTACCACTAAAGTTGTGCCCCCATTCTATATGAGCACTTACATAGTGGACACAACCTGTTTTAATTCTGACTTTCCCATCCTAGGTTGGAAATGGACTGTTCAGGATCCAACCCCCATTCATATTTATCATAAGTATTTATGGAAGTCTGACTACAAGAATCATTTATACATGATTTTCCATGGATTTATTTTACCTTTCGATCAAGCCATATTTAATAAACCTACTCCTAGGCTATCTGACAAGGCCAACATTGAATTAACTTCAATCAGAAGTTGGTTCGGGGAGGAGAAGTTCACTTATATTATGGTTTTTTTCTGTATTACAAACCCTCATGTCCTTCCACTCTACATCCTAGATAAGCTATTAGCTAGGGGAATAGCTTACCAAATGGTGGAAAAAGGGATGTCTAGAAACCTTAAAGATTCTAAGAAATAAGTATGGCCTCCATTTCCCCTCCGCTATGGCACTTACACATTGCATGATTTTAAACATGCTGAGAAAGAAGCAGAGAAAACAAAGGATCTGAGTTTAGCGGTTATTCCTAAAAGACAATATGATCAAAACAAGGTCGCTTTAAATTTCACCAGTCAGGTGAAAGTTAGTAAATTTATACATGAGAAGGATGAGTTTGATGACTTATTCGCTTCAGCAGAGTTGTTCTCACAAGCAAGTCATCTGGAAAGATTCAAATTGGGAGCCAAGAAGATGGACAAATTAATGGAATACATGACACATAAGTTACTGACAGTACCTTTGGATTTATTAAATACTACCCGTATTATTCAGCAAGCAGAGCACAGCGGGGAGCAGACTATTAAAGACATTTCCAGGGAAGGGGAAACATGTGGAAAGACTAGTGAACCCCTTGGCACAGATGTTCATATTGACCCCATCTTGATAAAAGAATGGGAGCAATTTGATCAGCATATCAAAAGCCAGAGTGACCCCCGAAACATTACCACATCAACATTGCCCAAGACACAACGACCCACCTTTCCTGATAATGCAATTGAAGTAACACCTAAAGACGTAGCTTAGAAAGAGATTGAAATAATCACTAAAAATCCTTTAGGAGAAATTACATTGAATATTGAGGAAATACCACCCTTTGATGTATTTTACAACCCACAACATAGGGTTGTAGTCAAGAGGAAGAGGAAGAGGAAGAAGAGGAAAATAGACTAGACGTCATCCACATTTCCTCAATCTAAATTTATGAATGTTATATGGAAGGGTTAAGAGGTCAATCCTTTTGAGGATTTGACTAAGTTATCTCAATTTGCAAGGGCATACATAGCCACTACAATTGATAAGGAAATTGAGGTTAACCTATTGTTCAAAGAAAAGGATAAAAGGATTAATCAGCTTGAAGAACAGGGAGTAGTAGAACAACAAAATATTAATTAGTTTGAGGAACATTTGGCAAAAAATAAACAAAAGAACGAGTAGCTTAAGGAACAATTAAACCTGGAGAAACAGAAGATCGACTAGCATGCCATCTAAAAACAACAACAGTTGTCTCAAGAGCTTGAACAGCTTCAATTGACACATCAACAAGAAATTAAGGCTAAAGATGACCAAATCACACAACTACAACTCTATATCGAACAATTCAAAGAACATCCCAAGGTTGAGGAATTTAAAAAGGAAGCCCTAGAGGCAAATAAAGCCTTATCTCAACAACTGAATGTACTTTTCCATAGAATATCTCTTATCGACCCACTATGCATCATAACTACATCACTGATTGATCAAGCAGTTGATACCAGATTAGAATTTGAGGATGTAGATGATAAGGTCACAAATTACCTCTCCTGGCAAGACACAATAGAAGGAAGAGATGCTAACCTACTGAACATTCAAGAGTCGCTTAAAGAAATATCATTTTCGGAATGGGAAACACAGTTGATAAAGGCAAAAAGGGCTACCTCCAGGGCTATGTTCGCATTGAATAATGTGATTAAGGTGGTAAATGATGGTTTATATGGAGAAAATTCAATTTCTGACTATTCTCCAAGTAATCTTCCGAAGGCGAAAGTATTAGAAAATCAATGAAAGCAATATTTGGCCACCAAAGACGAACATCTCAACATAATACAAAGCCTTAACTGGGATGTGTATTGGTCCTTTTTGGTCAATCTGCACAACCAACAAATGACCATCAAATGCCTTGTTGATGCTATTGATCACATGATCCCCGAGCTTTCAGATGCCACTTACACAGGACAACTACAATCCACGATGAGTCATCATCCAGAAATTGAAAACATGCTTTCAGTTTGTCAGTTGCGGATTCAGGAGGAGAAATAGATGCGATGAATCTTTTCAAAGGCGATCACAATACTATTTTTGCAATTCAAATCCCTGATTTTATTGTAGCCAGTTCCAACAACTCTCAGTGATTTTTGTGAACAAATTGTTTTAATATTATTATAAAAACCCTTTCAGGTTATTTTAGAAAGGGTCCTTAATTTGTACAAAAACTAGACTTGAGAAGTTGCATTTCTGCACTTCTAAATTTATTTTTTATAAGCCGTGGATCAAGGTTTCAGATTTTTGTGAAAGAACTTCAATCAAGACTTGCATTTCTGTATCTCCTTGGAGTTTCTTGAATAAGAAAGTGGAACCAGAATGTTACTTACATAACGAGACTCAAATGCATTCGATATTTCTATCACTATTCTTTTTGTCTTATTCCTTATGTAATTAGCATTCCATTTAATGTTCTATTGTTGATGTATTGACATGCTTCAAGTAGCTCTATATTATGTCACTTATGAATGATTTAGAATTGTTATATTAAAAAGATATATGTCAGCAATATATATTAGTATGTCATGCGATATGTTTTTATAATTACTTTGTTTAATTTCTTAAACAAGGTAATCATTATTTGAATGCATCTTTCTATGGATAAGTAAATCATCTATATGATTATTTTTCTGCTAGGAATTATCAAGAATCACATTGTTATAAGATTACTCGGGTTATATGGATGTATTTGTATATTTTAGAGTTATAGATTAAATCACCTATCATCTTTGTTATACATTTAAAACACTTATTCATCAAACCATACAATATTGGGAAACTGGTCCCATAACATCCAGTCAGAGCCAGCACACAAAATGGAAAAGGAGTTGGACTAAGGTCCGAACCGGGTGTTTATCCTTAATGTTGGCACTATGATTTTAGATTCATCAACAGGTAGTAGAAAATTGGTACCTTAGGGGATTAGCTCAATGAATGGAAAGTAGCGACCTCACTTGACTAATAGATATCTCATTATGGGATAGTGAGGGGCACTAGCTAGGATTGCACTACCTGAAATGCCCTGTCGATATACAAAATTACTAGATCAAATTAGTGCAATCCCTTAAAGGACTCACTCCTCTAGCAACCATTGAGATTGACTGTTGAATTTGGCTTGGTAGTAGGAGGAACCTGCACTCTGCTAAAGAAGGGTATGCACATCTTATGAGAAAAATACTTCATTCTCTTGCAAGCATATTATGGTGCAGAATTTTGAAATAAGATGGCTTACAAAAAGTAAACCTTTTCTACTCGGAAATGGTGCACGAAAAGATACTAATATTTGACAATATTGGAAAAATAAGTATTCAGGAGCCTTCTAACTATATATTATGAAAATATGCAGAGGAGAGTGTTTCACATCTTTTTTAACATTTATCCTTCTCTCTTGAAGTTTGGAAGCTAGCATTACCACCAAATGGGGAATTGTACCAATCCTTGACAACTAGCAAGATATGTTTGTCACTTAGAAAGATCAAATCCTTGGCTAGGAGATGCTAGAACATTAAAAATGATATGATGGATGACATTTCCTAAATTTTCATGTTGGGGCATTTGCCTAGCTAGAAAGTAGGCCACATTTTGTGACAAATATTTAGGGGTGAATGCTGTGGCCACCAAAGCCACTCCACTATAATTTGGGGCCATTTCAACCCGAGCATATAATAAGAACGAGTTGGACAATTGAATAGACTCAAAGAAGCAATGGATGTGATTTTTCCCAACATTTAATCATGCTAACAACTTCAATATAAAACCCCACATCAACATGCCACATATCATAAGACTATATAGTTAGGAGTGTAAGGAATGGAAGAAGCAATAGGCCATACATTCTTTATATTTTGACAGTGCTTCAAAAGGAAATCTAGGGGAGGCAGGAGCAGGAGGAGTACTATACAGTATCGACGAACAATTGAAGCTTATATTTGCATGATGTTTAATTCTCGACCTTATGGAAAGGCTTAGAATTAACTATCAAAAATAATACACAAAGCCTAATGATGCTGGGAGACTCCCCGTCGGTGATAAATCAACTGTATAAGCATAGGGAGAATCCAGAACTAGCAACTTCTTCAATTTTTGAAAAGAAAGGCCAACTACTAGCTGAGTTTGAAAAAAATGATGTCTACCATGTAAAAGGGCACGTGAACCTTGAAGCCAACAAAATGACAAACCAAGGGGTGCAATTGTCCGAAGGTGAATTGTGCTACAATGGAAGAAAAAAAGTTTCCAATGCATTCCCTTATCTCTTGTGTATTAGCCTAAAAAAGGAAGTGTAGGTATGACTAGTTATTAGAAATATTTTGACGCAGTTATAAGTCTAGTATGCTTCGACATGTAAAAGTGAGTAGATTTTTAAAATGTAATAATGTATTACTTTTGTTAAAAAACCCAATTTTCAAACCAATTTAATTCAATACCAAATACCGACTTCTTTATAACAAAAAAATTTCCTTCCTAAAATGCATACTACTTCAAACTCAACTTCTTATTTAAAATTTTCATATTAACAGAGATTTTTATCTTTTTAAATTGATATTTTCAAATCTTATTTAATATTATAAAACCCCATTATATATGGTAAGATATTTACATTACCTTCACCTTCACACTAAATCTATGTTCCAAACGTTTGTCACAATTTCATTTAATAATATTATTAAAGTGATAAAGCTCTTTTAGTTTCAAATTAATCATGTTCTTCTTATCCATCAAAATGGATGAATATTACTAATAATCATATTTTTCTTATTTATCACCATAGATTAATATTACCAATAATCATTTTTTTCTTATCTATCACAATGGATGAATACTACTAATAATGTTTATAATTGAAATAATAATATCCTTACATTGCCTTGACCAACAATATCTAGGCTCCTTCGATCTCGAAACTGGGATCTCTTATTAGAACGTTCAAATTTTTTAAACCAACCATGGCTACTAGTCACGTGTCAATTCACACTAGAATCGATTTTCCAAACATTTGTTACAATTTTATTAAAGACATAAAGTTCATTTATTTTAATTAACTAATTTTTTCAATCAACGATGAATACTATTAATAATGTTTATATTTGAAATAACCATGTTTGGGCTGAGAATGTAGTGTCATGTGATTTAGCCTATATTCAATATAGACTTTACATGTATTTATTTCAAATAAAAAACAAAATACTTTTTAAATAAAAATATAAAATTAGTTATAAGAAAAATAATAATAAATATCGTGAGTCATTTTTAATTATTTCACTAAGGAGTTGTCTAAATTAATTGATATTATAATCTATTGATATTACAATTCAGTATGAAACAGATGTAACTAAATTTCACTTTCAAACATATCAACAATAAATAAAAAACATAATAATTACAAAAAGAAATTTTTTTTTTTTAAATTTTTTTTTTCAATTAAAAATAACAAAATTTAAATAAAATCAACGTTAAATAAGATTAATATGTATTAAAACATTACTCTAAGAAGAAGTACCCTCTCATGTTCTCCTACAGGGTTGATTTGGTGTTAGACGATTGAGTTATCTTTTGTCCTCGAATGATGATTGTAGCAATTAATATGTATTAAAACATTACTCTAAGAAGAAGTACCCTCTCATGTTCTCCTACAGGGTTGATTTGGTGTTAGACGATTGAGTTATCTTTTGTCCTCGAATGATGATTGTAGCAATAACCGTCTCATGGGTAAATTGTGTGCTCTCAAGGGTTCGATTATTCAAATTCCCCTCTATTCATCTTCTATAATTGTATTTTGTAATGCGGATGTTCCATTTAACCTCAATTCTTGTTCCATGTTATGAAATTCCATGCTATAAAATTTCATAGGGACAGAGGAGAGGAGTGTGGTTCATAATCATTTGCGGAAAGTCAAAATTGTAGTTGCGGAAAGAACGTCACAGCTACTCGTAAAGGATTAATAAAACACAATCTACTCATGACAAAAGATAGTAAAATAGAGTAAAGCTTGGAGCAACACAATAAAAATTAGGATTAAATTCTAATGTATGAACATACATTCATATGAAGCACGCGCTTAATAAAACATATAATTTACTCATGACAAAAAATAGTAAAATAGAGTAAAGTTTGGAGCAACACAATAAAAATTAGGATTAAATTCTAATGCATGAACATACATTTATATGAGACTGTGTCTCTTTCACAATGTAAAAAACAAATTTTACAATGATTTACACTTCACCATGTGTTGCAGAGTAACACAATAAAACAAGTAACTATTGTTTTCACGTGGCCACCAAAATTTTCTCCACGATTTTCTCTTCATCTCTCATACATTCACCCTCTCTATCACTCAACCTTGCAAATGACTTTTACATTCATATTTATTCAAAACATACATTTGACTCATTAATTCATGACAGAGAGAACATTAATACACAACATGGGCAATTTTACATAATAAATGGTTTTATGAACTTGCAGGTGTTGTAGAGTGTGGGTAACAGTAGTGAAGTGAATGCTTTCCATACGTATTTACCAAAATTCATTAAGTGCCTTAAACTCTTTGTTGTGTTGCGGAATGGTCATTGTTGTACTTTTGCTCAAACTTTAGTCCTTCCTCCTATAAACAAAATTGCAACCTGCAGAAATACTTCTCACAAGTATGGTTGTTGTCAGAGTGTTTAACACGGTGGTTGGGAGTAATTTTCCAACACTCCACCTTAATCACAACTTCTATCATTGACAATTCCCAAACAGTCTCTGAGATAGAAAAAACTTTCATGTGCTAATGGCTTTGTGAAAATATCACCAAATTGTTCTTGTGACCTACAGTGCTGCAACACAATTTCATCGTTGTTAATCAACTCTATGATAAAATGAAATTTAGCATCAATATGCTTGGTCCTCTTATGAAAAACAAAATTCTTTGACAATGAAATTGCTAAGGTGTTGTCGCAGAAAATAGTTGTCCTTCCCTCTTGGTTGTGGCGAAGATCCATCAACATCCTTCTCATCAAAACTACCTGACATGTTGTTGCTATTGCAGCGACATATTCATCTTCTACTATTGACAGTGACAATATTGGTTGCTTCTTGGAGGCCCATGAAATGTCTCTAGAACCCAAATGAAAAACATATCCTAACGTGCTCTTTCGGTCATCGACACTTCCTGCCCAATCACTATTAGTGTAAGCAACGAGCCTGAAACCATATGTTGCGGCATACAAAATACTATACTCTTTTGTCTCATTATCATACCTTACAATCCTTTTCATTGCTTGCCAATATGTTTCCTTGGGTGTCTCCATGAACCTCAACACCAAGCTCACTGCATATATTATATCCGGCCTAGTGGCATTCAAATACATCAAATTGCCCATCATACTTTTGTATAATGTTAGATTGACATTGCTTCTACAATCTTCTTTGCTCAAATTCATCCCCATGATAGTTGGAGTTGGTGTGGGCTTGCTGTTCTGCATATTAAACATCTCCAAAATGTTTGCTACATACTTTTCTTGAGAGATAAAAATGTCATTTTCTGTTTTCTTCACTTCTATGCCCAAAAAATATCTTAACAAATCCAATTCAGTCATTTCAAATTCACTCTTCATGACTTCTTTGAAATTAGCGATGAGGAAATCATCATTTCTTGTACAGATTAAATCATCTACATATAAGACAACAATAAAAATCTTAACATCACTCTCTTTGATGTAGAGAGTAGGCTCACTGTCACATTTGTCGAAACCATTGTCCAACAAGTATGCATATATCCTTCTATACCATGCATGTGATGCTTGCTTCAGCCCATAAAGAGCTTTCCTCAAATGATGCATTTTGTCTTCTTGGCCTTCTACCTTATAACCAAGTGGTTGTGTAACATACGCTTCCTCTTCAACACTCCATTCAAGAACATTGATTGTATGCCCATTTGATACACTTTCCATTTATGTTGTGTGGAAATCGCCACAACTGTCTGCACTCTCTCCATCCTCGTGACTAGTGCAAATGTCTCTGCATAATCTCTTCCATGCTGCTACTTGTATCATTTGACAACTAGCCTCTCTTTATGCCTTTAAATCTTACCATCGACATTGCTCTTGGTCTTATAGACCTATTTCACTCCATTGACTTCTTTTCCTTGCAGAAGGTTCACTAACTCCCATGTATCATTCTTTTCTATTGCTTCTATTTCTTCCTCCATTGTCACAACCCATTTTTCTTCTTTTACTGCATCCTCAAAATGGATTGGATCATCTACATGACAAAACAATGCAAACAAAGAATTCAGACCAACACTACTATCAACTTCATCCTGCTCATAAATCTCATTTAAATTTCTGAATTTTGATCTTCTTATGCTTGTTGAAGATGGGCTTGACATGTCGCTTGGTATTGTGCTTTACGGGATGCTTGCTGAAGCACTTTCTTGACTGCATGACATTGTCCTATTATTTGTTGATGGTGTTTCTTGCTGCCTATTTTGTTGCGCTTGAATAGGAGTAGAGGGAGTCACTGTTGAGGAATTTCTTACTGCTATCACTTCCTCTTTGTCCTCATGTGATATACATGCTTTGACATTGACTCTCTTCTCTAAACTTCCATCCCATGCTTCCTCTTCTATGAACTACACATCTCTGCTGATTATGACCTTCTTGGTTGATGGGTTGTAGAGCTTGTATGCCTTGGATTCATCACTGTATCCAACAAATATGCATTTCTCCCCCTTGTTTTCAAACTTCTTCCTCAACTCATCCATGAAATGTGCATATTCCACACATCCAAAGACTCTCATGTGAGCAACATTATTCTTTCATCTACTCCACACCTCTTCAAGAATTGTGTTCTCGATGCTTTTGGTTGGACATATATTCATGATATATGTTGTACAAGTGGCAGCTTCAGGAAAATAATCATTTGGAAAATGCTTTTCCTTCAACATACTCCTTGCCATTTCCATAATGGTCCTATTCTTCCTTTCCACAACACCATTTTGGTGAGGTGTATACCTTGTTGTAATTTTTTTGTGAATTTTATGCTCCTTGCAAAATTAAAGGAACTCATTTGAGACATATTCGCCACCTCTGTCAGTCCTCAAGACTTTGATGTAGCGTCGACTTTTCTTCTCAACAAGAACCTTGTATTGGCGAAAGTGTTCAAATGCATCACTTTTCTATTTTAGGAGATAGACCCAAGTCTTCCTTGCGTAATCATATATGAATATCAATAAATAGTGGCTGCCACCAATTGATGGTGTCTGCATTGGTCCACATAACTATGAATAGACAATCTCCAAAGGTGACTTTTCCCTAACTGACTTTCCTCCTGGAAATGTCTCTCTATGTTCCTTGCTCAAGATACATTCTTCACATAGGTTTTCCGATTTTTCTATAAGTGGCGACCCCTTCACCATGTTTTTTCTATGCATCAAATTCAAACCGCCCAAGTGGGGATGACCAAATCTCAAATGCCATAACAAATTTTCATCTTTAACTTCTTCTTGAAAGTTTACTTGTGTGACAACTGCACTTTTCTTCCATCCTCTTATGAGTTCATTGATAGTTGTGCTTGTGCACCTTCTTCCTTCAAATCTGATCTTATCTTTATGGGAAACATTCTATTGTTTGTCATTTGAACCTTCGCAATCAGCTGTCTCCTTGGAGGCCTATTTAAAATTATGCACTCATCATTTTTCAAACAGACATTCTAGCCCTTTTGCATGAGATGTCCAATGCTTATAAGGTTATTCTTCAACCCAGGAACAAAGTAAAAATTTGAGATGCATTTCTTCTCCCCCTTCCTTGTTAGGATATTAACTGTTCCTTTTCCCATGACAGAGACTTTTCTATCAGTCCCTAATGTCACTTCAGATTTCACACTTTCATCTAGATTGGAAAACATTTCTATGTTCCCTCTCATGTGGTTGCTACACCCTGAATCTAGATAGCATATATCACTTTGTTTTTCTTATGCTACATTACAAGCTAAAAACATGCTATCATGATTCTATTTTTTTTTTTTAATGAAATTTACACTTGGTTTGTTAGTAATGTCATATTGTTTCTTTCTACATTCATTCTCATAATGACCATACTTCTTACAGTAATGACATTGAACTTGAGATTTATCATACCTATGACTTTGTGCTTGATTTTAGCTTGGGACTTGACTTGGATTTTGATTACTGCCCCTTCCACTTGAGCTTGTAGGGTTGCTTCTTCCACCTCTATGTGGTCTTCTTCCTCTTCCTCTAGAAGATGGCTTCCTCTGCCTCGACCTTGACCAAATGAAACTTGTGTCTTGAAGGCATGTTCCAAAGATGACCTTGTTGCTCTATTCAGTCTATGTTCAAGAGAAATCAATGATGCATGACGCTCATCCACTAAGAACTGTGAGAAATCCTTTTTCTCTTCTATGGTTACAACAATGGCATCAAACCTTGCTCGCAAACTTCTCAAAACTTTCTCAATTATTCTCCTTTCCTCAAGTGTCTCACCATGAGACCTGATTTGAGTAACCATCCCAATCACACGTGTAAAAAACGAGTCTACATTCTCAGAATCTTTGATACAAAGTGTTTCAAAATCTCTTCTCAACATTTTCAATTTTGTTGTCTTGACATTTGTCATGCCTTGGTAGGCTATCTTGAGAGTGTCCCATGCTTGCTTAGACTTTCTTAATCCTGCAACCCTTGGGAAAATACTTTCATGAACTGCTTGAAAAATCTAGAACAGGGATTTTTCATCCTTATTCCTATTGTCCCTCAACAAATCCCTTTGTGCTTGAGACACGACATTGTATGTTGTTGCATATACTCATTCTTGAAAACCATTCTCTACCAAATCCAAAATGTCTTGAGAAGAAAACATGGCCTTCATTGTAATATTCCAATAGTCATAGATTTTTCCATTAAGCTGAGGTATCTAAGGATTAGTCAAGCTTGTGCTTAATGTTGTCATTTCCGAGTGAGAAAAAAAACCTTTCTACATGCTGGTAAATGTGATAAAAACAATCTACCCTCAAAACAATTTTAACTACTAGTAAAAACACTTGTTTTTTCACTAACAAAGTTTAACCTGCTCTCATACCACGTTAGAAAATTTCAGAGGAGTCTAGCTCATAAATTAGTTGCAACAAGTCAAAATTGTAGTTGCGACACCAACATCGCAACTACACAGAGGCTTAATAAAACATAGAATTCACTCATGACAAAATAGAGTAAAATAGAGTAAAGCTTGGAGGAACATAATAATACTTGGATTAAATTATCATGCATGAAAATACATTCATATGAGACTACGCTCATTGAAAAAGTAAAAAACAAAGTTTACCATGATTTACTAACACACAGTAAAACAAAGTAATTTTTTTTTCACACGCCCACCAAAATTTGTTACGGTGATTTACTAACACACAGTAAAACAAAGTAATTGTTTTTTCACACGCCCACCAAAATTTTCTCCATGATTTCTCTTCACCTCTGAGACATTCACCCTCTCTCTCACTCAACCATCCAAATGACTTTTACATTCATATTTATACAAAGCATGCATTTGCCTCATTAATTCATGACAGAGAGAACATTAATAAGCAACATGGGTGATTCTACATAATAAATGGTTTTATGAACTTGCAGGTGTTGTGGAGTGTTGGTAAGAGTCGCAGAGTGAATGATTTCCCATTAGTATTTACCAAAATTCATTAAGTGCCTTAAACTCTCTGTTGCGTTGCAAAATGGTCATCCTTGTACTTATGCTCAGACTTTAGTACGTCCACATGCAAACAAAATTTCAACCTACAAAAATACTTCTCACAAGTATAGTTGTTGTTAGAGTGTTTAACGTGGTGGTTGGGATTAATTTTCCAACATTCCAATATCAATTCTAGTGGACAATTTATCATTGGGTTTTCTTTGCTCCTTTTGTAACATCGAATTGTAGGGTTTCTTTGAAAGGGTGCAATTCGACTCTGGAAATGAATGTGTCGCCTTTTGTGTCATTGTGTTTGATGTGGTAAGGTATACACATTTTAGGGGAAATGGTAAATTATCAAGCTTTGCATTGGATCTCAATGTATTAGATTTTTTATGCTTAATTTGCCCACTTTTATGTGTGTTTAAATCCTTCTCTCATGGAGTGGGGCAAAATTTTTGTAGGAATTGTGCTTTTAACTGTCAATTGGGTTGTGTGAATCAACCGAGAGAGTTTGTTGAGAGTTCTAGAAGCTTATCTTTGCTATTGTACTACTTATTTTGTGAAAATTAGGTTTTGTGAAACCATGGGGTGAAAGATGCAATGCTTGGAAAGAAATGATAGCGATGCCAATGAATGAATTTTATAATTCCTTCTTATAGTTTTTGAGGGAAAGTTTAGGGGTTTTCCCTTGGCTGGAGTTGGATAAAATTCAAAGAGAATGAGGATGCAATGTTAAATGAGTTAGTATCTAGATCCAATTTAAAACCCTTAACATGTGTATAATGGGGTTCTTGATTGACCATTAGTGGAATTTATGAACCATATAGAAATTTTCTTGAAACCACATAAAAAAATGTGTCAAACAATTAAACAAGTTGTGTTTTCTCGAAAGAAAACTGTAATTGACACATTCTGATTTTTACCCTACCATTGGAGGACACCAAAACATTTAGTTTTTCTCAATGGCATGGTTACTTGTGGGATCGAAATTTTTTTGTTTAGGAGCACATTTATTATAGGGGCATAATAAATTAGAGGGAAACATTTCTATGTTGCGCTAATTAAACATGAAATGGTGTTTTGGAACAACTTAAGGCATTCTTCCTTTTGGGTAGCAGTTTGGTCTGGAAGCCCTATGTTAGTAATTAGGGCATCAGAAGTTAACCATTTGCTTATTAAGGTCATGAAATATTTTTAACTGCAATCGAACTTGTTGTATCTATATTGGATCGCAAGGTATTCTATAAAATGCATGGCATTGTAAGAAAACATACTACTCTATAAAATTTATGGTGGTGTAGGACCACAAATTACTTTATAAATATATGGCTTCATTGTACCTAGCATCAAATTGTACAATGTTGTACAATTCTATTTTTTTTTGTCATAAATTAAGAGAGAGACCATTGTACCCAAGGATGCCTTTTCACTACTACACTCATGTTGAAACTGATGAGATAATGCACCATAAATGCCATTCTAGATTTATACGTCATAAAGAGGTTGAAGTTGGAGCATTTTCTTGCTGGTAGAATAACTAGTTATTTTGAATTCAGATTATTGTGGGTAGATGCATTTATTGGTTACATCTTTTGACATTAGAGGGTCAAACTTCTTTGGATCACCTTTGGCTATAAAACATATATCTAAAGGTATTTATTCCATCAAATTCACCTTGGACTTTCTTCGGGTCTCATCCCCAAATTGGCAACATGTTTTTCCTATACATAGGACTCATAGTTGTTGATAAGTTCAACTTCTCATTTTAAGGTCTTAGTATAAGCACACTTAAGTCTCTATCAATTCAGGGTGCTAGCATAGTCAATTTATTCTAGAAACATGTATGTGAGGGGCAAATTTTTGTGGGTTTTCTCACTTAGACGACAACCTTTGTATGATTGTTGGTGGTATCAACCATTTATCTATATTGAATGTTTGAGTTTATTACCATAAATTTTGAAGACAATTTCCTACTTAAATCCTTTAGCTTAACATTGATCAGAATAGTTTGGAAATCCTTGTTTTCTTATGTGATGACATGATTAGTTCCCATTTTTTGTGGCTAAAATGAACTCAGACCTTCTCTTTACTAATGAAGCACAACATCTTCTTACTCGTGGGCACATTACTTGTTTTTTTAATGATGCCAAAAATTCTCCAATAGGGAGCTTAAAAAAATATTGAACTCCTTTGTGTGGTGTTACTTGTTTCAGTTTTTTCATTTTAATTCTATGTCAACATTTAGTGATGCTTATACATGTTGAAAACTTATTCTTAAGCAAATTCATATTAGAAAAAATAAACCACAATGGGATTGAGTATTATTGCTGCTTGTAGTGGAATGATGCATCCAATTTGAATGTTGAGAGGATTGAAGGTATGGGCCCTTGTAATGAGGAAATAGAAACACCCGCTCACTAAATGAGGACCTTGTGCAGTGCACCCTATATAGCATGTTTAAAGTTGTGAAAGGTTGTAGTGCAGTTTATTTTCTAAAATTTTCAAATAATTTAC
The DNA here is from genome assembly GCA_000404065.3 of Pinus taeda. Classification (NCBI taxonomy): domain Eukaryota; kingdom Viridiplantae; phylum Streptophyta; class Pinopsida; order Pinales; family Pinaceae; genus Pinus; species Pinus taeda. Next base: position 9,988 of record APFE031700129.1, on the reverse strand, counting down.
TTTAAATGTAAATCAACCGCTTTCATTAAAAAGGCAGGGCAGGGCAAGTTGATGACTCTTATGATAAGATTGAAGGAAATTACATCGTGACTCATTTAAGTTTTTTTTTTTTTTAGGTTGGAAAGCCCTCAGCTCACTAAGAATGCATGTCAAATGCTGTATTCGATCCCTTTGAGTTAATATGGGAAGTCCCCTAAGAATGCATGTCATAAGTTGCATTTGATCCCTTTGATTTATTGTGGGCAGTTCCCCATTAGATATGAGACTTTACTTCTACAATTATTACAATATTTTGAGTGAAGAAAGGAACATCTGGACTCATTTAAGTTATTTTTTGCACATTGGAAAGCTCATCTGATTGAGGATGCATGTTGTATGATGAATTTGATCCGTTTCAATTATAGTGGGAACTCATTCTACCCATTAGGTATTTGATTGTTGCTATTAAGATTCTAAAAATTTAAGATACATAAAGATTTGACTGGTACTAGTGTCACTTTCAGGTGAAACTTGAGAGGGCATATGAGAGATTTTGTATTGATTTGTTTCCTCAGTGATCTGATTATCCAAAGCATCCTTCATGCCAAATATCATTTATCTCTTGCATACTTCATTATAGATATCATCTCTCTCTTTTTTTTCTGTACAGGTCCAAGGCTCTTCTTGGATGTGCTTCCCATCTAGCTTATGCTCCTCCAGGTTGCCATTAACTCCTATACACTTTGTAAAGTTAAATATGTGTGAAAAGAGGGTGCAATAGTAAGAGGTCTCATTAGATCACTCATACTAGTACCACTTTAGATCAATCTGCAGAGTTGTGATGAGATCTTGTAATTAATACTAGTAGAATTGCACCCAACTACTATGTTAGTGTTATTTTTAGCTCTGACATTCAACATTGTTAGCATCTTATACTGTTGCAAACCTTGCCCTCTTCCATCCTTCTACTGCTTTAATCATTTAATGCTCTCTTCCATCCTCCTTATTAAAAATTTATATATCATATTTTGCTGCAGTTTTAATGTTACAGTTTAGTAATATGTTGGGCCCATAGAAGGATATTTTAGTTTGATTGTATAACCTTTGCTGCTTTAATAGATATTTAAATGGCAGAATATGAACGCATTGTCATGGTATAGGTTAAAATTGTTTTATTTCATGGATGCTACTCCACTTTTATTTTTGCATCATAATTGTTTTCATTTATTGAAGTCCAGTCCATTATTTGAGCATTTGAACAATTATTTCATATTTCAAGCCTGCACTGGAAAATGGAGGTGCGCAAAGAAGCACCCTCGTTTGATGCAGCCACAGCTTCTCGAGTACATTCTGCAAATATTCCTTCTCTTATTCAGATGACTAGTGATGTGGCTCATCTTTATGGAGCTCCCATAGAGGATGTAAATATTGATCTTAGGGAAGTGTACTTTTTGACCATGCATTCGCATTTTTTATCAGGTGGGCCATGCCATAGAACTTATGGTAAACTCTGGAATGAGCCTCTCGAACATAAGATTTTTCCGATGTGATATCATGCTTGGTATTCAGGACATGGGTCACATAGTGTCAATGATCATGCTGATGGGTTCTGTTTTCCATTGAGATATGCTCACTTAGTTGAAATGTAAAGAACGTCGAGGTTTAGGGTTTTAGGGATGCAATTATTTTCCATATTTTGTTTTCAATGTTGAAAGAAAGTTTGGTTTGGTAATATAATTCACGCAATTAACATTAACTACTTAGGAACAATCTAGTCAAGCTGCAGTACAGGTTTTATGGATATTGAAGTTTCTATGGATATTATGGATATTACAATATAATGTCGATTTACAATATGAGAATATTATGGGAAATAGGTACAATTTTATGCACATGATGCTAGTTTGATTGGGTATTATTTGTTTGCATACCTTCTCTTGAAAATATGTGTCTTTATCAGCATCTCTGCATGATTGCAATGAGTGATGATATAATAGTTTGCATTTTGATTTTTGATCTAAATCATAAATTACAGTAATTTTAAACATGCATATAAAGTCTAAGTTGTACTATTATGTCGAATTATTAATGGGGAAAATAAGTGGAACACCATTTTCATTATTAATTTGGATAGATGTAATGCCACCTAGCCTCACTGAATGATCGTCATGGTTCTTTCGATCACTGCCCACCCTTGTTAAGGGTACGCTGGCCACTTTTGCGAGCTTTGAACCCTGGTGGAGGCTTAATATATTACATGCTTTCAAAAAAACTGTTAACCTGTCATGTATATATCTTACAATATTACCATCCAAAGAAACATGTTACTTACAATTAAGGATGCTTATTTCTGATTTCATCGAAACTGTGATTCCCATGGCTCAGAAAGAAGCAATTCATTGAGTGACTTTTCTCACTTGTTATACCAAGAGTTTAGCATTGATAACGATATTATTTTACATCAAATAAAGGGGCTGCAAAATATTGGCCATCCATTTGAAAACACTTAGCCCCTGGCCATCTTTTGTTGCACTGCTGTGATACTATCTGATTTGATCAAAAGTAGAGAAGTAACTTCTTTGTTGTTATTTATCTTTATTGTTGCACTGGATATTGAAAAAATTTAGTATAATTGTTTGACCAAAGAAAATATATCTTCTTTCTTTTTATTTATCTCATTTATTGCATTTTATTTTGATAAAATTTAGTGTGATTATTTGAAAGAGTAAGCTGATCAATTTTAGGTTAGCGAGATTATGATTTCTCAAAAAATTATTAGATGCTATTGTTGTTTTGGTAAGTATTATTTGTCATAAGTTCACCTAATTTTATATTAAAACTATTTTGTTTAAATAATATTATAAAAATATTATATATCAACTTATTTGTTTTTAAAAATCTCATTAAAATTAACTTCATTTTGACATAAAATAGAATTTGAATATATTGAATATAAGTTTAACCTATCTTAAAAAAAATGAAAGATGTGATTTAAATAAATATTATATATCAGTATAACTTATTTACGTAAATAATCAAAATTTAGTATTTTCATATAATATGCGATGATATGTGAAAGTTGTAAGGTTGTCATGCAAATTTACAATTGGGAAAGATAGTCATCATGTTGTTCATGAATTAATATTATTTTATTACTTATCTAATTTCATCTACTACGTGGATTTCTTCAAAATATATGAAATATGTGTTTATTGAAACTTGAAAAAGAACCTTTGAAGAATAAGAGTTAATTTATGTTGGAAAAGTTATATAATCTGTAAATTTGGCATAATGTAAGTGAGTTCTCTTTACCTTCTAGCTTTGAATAGCATTTTGTTTACTAAGCTTTCTCTAGTACAAGTAAATCTTCAATAATTTTTTATATGTCAAGGTTCTTCTTGAATTTATAACTTAGGCGTTTTCTTTGCATCATTTAGTGCAACTACTAGTTAGAGCTATATTAATAATGTGACTATTTACATTTTAGGCCATTTTTAGGCATAGTTTCTTTTGTCAATCTTTTTCTAAAATGTAGCAAAGTTTTTTTTGAATTGCAAGTTTAACCTGTGTAGATTATACAATCCATGTGTGCAAGTGGATTTTTAAGGCGTTAATTCCATTTATAAACACAATTTAAACACTAATAACAATGATAAATTTCACATGATGTGTGTGTAGAGAGCGAGTATATATCTATATTTAGAGATATATGAAACACGTTTTGTACTATAACATGAATTTTCAACTCAAAATATTTAATCCCTATGACATAGTGTTAAATCTATGATTACAATAGATCTATACTAGTTATAATACCTCTTTTAATAATAATAATAATGATGTAAACAAATTAGTCCAAATTATTAATTGGAAAAATATATGTTAACAAGATAGTCTAAATCATTAAAGAGAAAAATATAAGTATGTGAACTTTCTATACAAGTAAAAATTCCTGAAACAAACTCTCATAACCAACCAACTTGACACTTTCATAAGATGTCAAACGATAGCAAGGTTATAAAAAAAACTTTCTGCTTCCAAAGAAAAGAAATTGCTTCTCGAGAATTATGAAGCAAACTCTCATAGACAACCAGCGCAACACTTCCATAACATGTCAAACTATAACCATGTTATCAAAAAGTCCATCTTTTTCGAAAGGAATAGTTTGTCCAAAATTATTTGCTAGCTATCCATGAGATCTCAGGTTTACTCACCCGAATGTGTAGATGCTTTTCAAGTTGGTTGTAGGTTGTGAAATGGTTTACCCATGAAAATGCTAAAAGCAATTTTGAAAAGATATTTTATATGATTCATAAAGCTAAATTTTTTTTGATATACTTATAATTTAATTGTTAAGAATATTTGATAAATACTGAATTTATTAGTTATATTTATAGTAGGAAATTGAAATATAAAAAATATAAATATTAATTTAATAATTTGACTATGTAATATTAATAAAATATTAACTTAAAACCATGGTTTTATATCAAATTTTACCAGCAATGAAGCTTATGTTTAGCTTATATACACAAATAAGATGGCAATAGTAGATTTTTAAATCTTTTATTTAAATGTGAGAATTTGTCAAAGTAACTCACAGAGTAGCTCATTTCAATTCTTAAATTGAGCAATGCTGGTTTTCTATTGTCAGATCCCTAAGATATCACGAGAAGCTTTCGAATGGCCCTGTTTGAGAGTTGCCAATATTCTGGAAAGTTTTGTGATCACTTTAGTTGAAAGAGAAAGGAAGGATGGTTTGTGAATAATAGATTGAAATCAGATTATTTTTATTGGCTTTGAGGCTATATTAAGTGCTAGCAATCTATGTTGTAATGTTTATCTCACGCAATTTTAGGAAATGGTGGGAAAATTTTTGTTTGATATAATTAGTTCATCCTAACCCAGAGCGAGAGCCAAGGGAAACGAGCGTTAGTATGTTCTATTTTGGATGTTCCATTTTGGTGGTTGCAAGTTGGATGGGATAAGTTTTTTTTAGCTTTGTTTTTATGAGAATATATTAATATAAATTAAATGGTTAGTCATTTTAGAGAGAAATCAATTTAAATAAAAATAAAAAATAAAAAATTGATGATGTGTTATATTGTTAAAATTAAAAAATTACAATTTTTATTAATATAGAATTTATTTCATTTATTATGGAGTTTTTTAATTTGTAATAAGTGGTTGTTAAAGATCATGATTCAATTATACTAGATGACATTTTTTTTTAATATCAATTTATCTTAAAGGAAAATGACATAAACTAATTATGGAAATAAATATAACTTTTTATTTATTGATCATTGAATGATATTTTTAAACATGTGTGAGGTTATCTCCAATCATCCATCTAATTAAATTAAATTAATCCTAAAGCAATGATTTCAAAATTAGACAATTTATGGATAGTGACATTTGATCTAACTTAACCCTATTGAAATACCACATGTGTTTTTATTACTATTAGTGTTATTGTAGGTTTGCAGAGAAAACCCAAAATTTTCTCAATGATTAGTATTCAGCATGTCATTGTGGAAAAATGTTGTTACGCTATGTTAGTATAAATAACATGATTTGTAAAATTAAAAATTTAAAAAAAAAATTTTAATATTTTACGGGATTAATTTTTGAATAGACCTTAACCAACCATGATTTTCTGGAATATTTGTGCTATATTTGTTATAATAAAAAATCTATTTAACTTAAAAAAGTACATTATGAATACAAATAATTTATTTTTAAATCAACATTTTAATCTTAAATTAAAATATCTCACACTAATATAAACATTATTACTCCTAATTAATAGCCAGCCTATATAAACATTATTACTCCTAATTAATAGCCAGCCTTTGGATGTGCCCCCAATCCTCCTCCATTGTAACAAAGAAAAATGAGCTATTATTCTATTCGATTCAATCTATTTCTTCTCGTCCATGATGTCACGTTATCATTGTCTCTACACCGGCAATAAAGCATCACCAGCTTTATGCTTTTTCGTGTATTATTATATTCACGTCGTTATTTTTATGCGAGGTGGAATAATATGTTTACATTTCCACTTCAATGTCTTAAAACATAGATGATGTTTATTATTCTTTGAAAGTTGATTTTATACCAAATTGTATATTTAAACATCTAAAAAGCATATTCAATACATAAAACTAGGAACCTAGATTAGATAATTGAAAATTAAACTTGAATCTCGACTTGGATTTAACATTGAGAATAGAACTTGTTACGGTGAATGTTATTTCACCTGCAAGATTTTCTTGAATGGAGAAATCTGGGAGATAGTGGAACTGGAATACGAAATTCGTGCTTCAGTTTCTTACGTAAGTTTTATTTTATTGTCTTAAAATAAAACTGCTAATAATTTCGAAGAAATGCCAATGTCGATGGGGTTGATCTTCAGCGTAGATTATAAAATCAATTCATTCTTATTTAATGCTATTAGATGTTATAGTAGGGTTTAAGTTAATTAAATAATATAAAATTTTTGAACTGTAGTTTTTTTATTACAAACCTATATCAATATTAAATAAATTAACATAATTACACTAATAAATTGATTAATATATATATACAATTTATTTATTTATGTCCATTATAAAGTTGCTCAAGGTAATGCCAGTGGGAAATAGTTCACCGACAAAAAACAGTCTTGGTTCAATCTTGAGCTACCACCCTTCCCGTTGAGAGGTATCTTACATGTAAATCACAAAATCCACCCAACCGGAAAAAAAATTATTAATATAATTATATAATAATAAAAATTAATAATTAATATAAATACTTTGAAACCATTATATGAATCAGGGTGAAACCATTCCAATACATTTCTCGTTAAACTGAGTGATTTGACATCAACTCAAAGTTGCTGCTGCCATTGCGTAGATAAAAGCATATCATTATTGAATTTGCTTTTGTTAGCCGGCAATTTTCTTCTTATTTTATTTTATTGAGCAGACACAGAAGGAATGCTGGTGTTTGATCACATTCACAGTAACCCATGTCAATACTTAAATCTTATGATAGTGTTAATTATGTTTTTTGAATTTCAATATTTAAAATTTTGTTGAGTTAACAGTTCATTCTATAATTTAGTAGCAGAAAATGTGTAAGTTTGTTAATTTATTGATTTTTTTTTAAATAAAATTAAAAATTAAAAATTATGTTTAAATAAAAAATATTTATTAACTTAATAAAAATATTATTGTAAATAATTAGAAGTTAAAAAATGTCGTGATTAAGAGTTTCATCTTATAATTAGTTATTGATAAAATATTTTTAATTACTATTAATTATTGATAAATAGATAATAATGAAAAACATTTTTAATTTGTTTTATAAAAGGTTTCTATATACATATTTGTAAAATATTTAATGTTAATTACATACTATATTTATTTCATTTTAAATATATCATTGAAAGTACCATATAAGGGTTTAAATTTGTAATATTTATCATGAAAATACTATTTAAACAATGAAAAATAACACATTGTATTTTACATTTTAAAGAAATTTGCATTTAAATAAATTTGATCAATCTTAACTCATGTTAAATCAATACTTAAGATATATCTCTATAAATTTATAATAATTAGAAAATCAAATATACACTGATTTAGTCACGGTCACCAATTTAGATTTAGTGTGTTTTGTAGCCATGACTTTTATTTACTTAGGTTTACTTTGGCAGAAAAAGGACTAATCCTGAGATTAGAGTATCTGCCTCCGTTACTTTTAATGATTAGAAAATCAAATATACACTGATTTAGTCACCGTCATCAATTTAGATTTAGTGTGCTTTGTGGCCATGATTTTTCTTTACTTACGTTTACTTTGGCAGAAAAAGGACTAATCCTGAGATTTTAGTCTCTGCCTCCGTTACTTTTGAGGACTGTAAATTACAATGCAAATTTTCATATTATTTCTGCCCTTGGCAATCAATTTCCGCTACTTTTGAGGACTGTAAATTACAATGCAAATTTTCAGATTATTTCTGTACTCGGCAATCAATTTCTTGACCATTACTTTGTGGTCCTCCCCGCGTGTAAGAGAAGACTTGGCATTTAATAAATAATTTTTTTTTTTATTATTATTTATTATGTGGTGGATAAAAACTACGTATATAATAATTTTGTTTGCCATATCGGTGGATAAGATTTAGTGATAAGGTAATCTTTACTAAAATAAAAATTATTTATTTTTGAAAAATTAAACTTGGAACTCTCTTGGGTCATGACAATGGCTGCGGTCATTTGACCTTTATGAATTTTGTAGGGAGAAGTATGATTTTTTTACGTGATGCTTAAAAAATAGAAGTTGACTTGCTTTCTCGTGCAAATCTCTTTGTTTGATACGAGGAGTTGATTGTGTATTTTAGATGTTATTGTTCTTACCATCAACCAACTGCATTGGTTTTTCTTACAATGAACAATGCTTCCACTGAGCAATTAAGCAGAAGCAACAATGCTTTGACACAATCCATATACTTTTGAATAGATTTTTGACATCAAGGAATTGGTTCAGTCTCACCAGAGCTTTTAAGACAATTGATTTTTTTTTTAACACATTTGATTTCATTTTAGTTTTATACCTAGCTGTCACAGAGTCCATATGGTTATTTAATACAGCTGATTTACTTGAAGCTTTTTCTTGTGAGCGAGCTTTAGATTAGTAATAGTAAAAAATTTCAACATGTGGCCAGAAATTAATATTAATATTAATTTTTATATTAATTTTTCTTATCGGTAATTAATATTAATGTTTTAATTTTAATAGTAATCATGATGAGGAATTTCATTACAAGTGGGGTGCATGCAAGTTGTACATAGAGATATATATCTTCTACAACTTACAACTGAGGACCAAAATAAATCCACATACCTTTGATTTAACAGATAGACTGTCTCCCCTCTCTTTGGAAGAAGGAACAGAGAAAAAGATCAGCTAAAAATGCACATAATACAAATAATTCAGGCAAAAATGCTACCTACAACAAACCTAAATAAGACAAAGATCGATATTCTAAAATCGAGACAGCTAAAAACGGAAACAATTTTTTTTCAGATATTCTAAATAAAAGTCAGCTCCAAAATGAATTGTATTTCCGTCCAGAATAGCATTTTTTCTGCATTAATTTTGATGCTAGAAAGTTATGAAACCCATAAAATCAGGCCCCTTCCAGTATGGATATTTGACGCTGGAAAGTCATGAAACATATGAGAGAAGGCCCCTTGCAATATGGATATCACAGGAGTCCTTGTATATCTTGTTGGGATCCCCCCATATGACCGCACAGAAAGTCATATCGTATGACAATATTCTTGTGCAAATTGAGAATCTCTGCAAATTTAGAACATTAGATCTTTAATCTACTAAACCAAAAAATCCCTAAACCACATTGATTTGTGGCAAACATTTAACAGTAGGGTATTCATTTACAATAAAACTAGTTTCAAGTTTTGCAAAACAATTTCAACCAAACATTCTAGTCCAATCAAACATCGGAGAAAATTGTTTGGACAAAACGTTCTGGGCAAATTTTTTTGAATAAAATGCAAACTCAATTTACACCGACCACATACCTATGAGCCCCTGCATAATTGTTACGATTAATGGGTTAGGACCCTGTTCATGTACAAGTACATTGACAGACTTTCCTCCAAATCTATAGAACTTTGCATCTCTTTAACGAAAATATCTGAATGATATTCTATTTAAAGCCATATTCAATTTAATATTGTATGTGCTTAGCATCGAGAAATTGAACCTTCCAATATAGCTGGTGGGTTGGTTTTATTCTTCTCATAGGGGTTATTGTAGCAGGAATTAGAGTGTTAAACAGACATGGTCAGGGGAACAAAAATAGGAAAACAATAGGAAAGATAAATCATTCAGTACAATTTTTATTCACAAAAGATGTACATTTATAGTACAATATGGTGACCGTTGGGATTCACATCCCAAGGTCCCTTGGACTACTTTGTCCATTCGG
>APFE031700125.1:87128-106158 GCA_000404065.3 Pinus taeda | reverse complement strand
CAAGAATTTAGAAGCCCCCTATCCCCTTCATTTCGCTCCATTTCGACAAAATTCATTGTTTCACACATCGGGACAAGTCGCACTCAAATGATGTTCCAAAGCAATAAAAGATGAATTTGGGAAAACTGAGAGAGGTTTTTGTCCACAACATGCCAAAGAAGAAACGCCTCCTTCACTTTTGCACAAGTGTCATGGTTTTAAAGAAATGTCAAAAATACCGGCGAGAACGAAGGTGCTCCAAGGACGGTTGGCCAAAGCACAAAAACGAAGGAAAACGCCCGATCGACTCCAAATTTTGGCCAAAGCCTCTTTGACTGAACATGGTACTTGATTCGGGACTCCCAGCCCAAATTTCAAGAAATTTGGAGAAAATTTTGTCATTTGTGAATTTTTTGGCAATTTACAAGTTTTTGCTCATTAACGGGTCTCACCCCCGGTGAGACCCTTTGTCCCGGCAACTCCATTTTACAAAAACTCAGCATTTCTGGATTTTTCATGAAAAGTTACACTTGCTCATCCATTACTAAGAAATTTCATCAAGTTTTGGGCCTCAAGAAGGTGAAAATACATGAAAAATTTGACTTTCTGCCCCTTTTCTGAGTTGCAGAAGCAGTCTTGGGAGAATTGAGTTTTGACTAGGCAAATGACCTCCAAATTCAAAAATTCCAGTTGGGTTGGAAAGTAGACTCGCAGACCTTTCCAACGAGCTATTCTACACCCAATTTTGATACCGGGAAGGCCCCCAAACAGAGCTCCAAAGTGCGCGACCTGTTGAGAAAAGGGGCGCGACCCGTCGAGGAAATGTTGCGCGATTTGACCAGTTCAGCCCAGAAATTCCAGTTTTGACCTTTTTCGACTTTCTGAGGTTAATGATGATCTTAATGGATGTAATTGTGACACTTTTTGGATACTTTTACTCTTGTTTAACTCTTCTAGAAGAATTTCTCATGTAAAAGGTAAAAATTGAATGTATGAACTAATTTCCAAGTTTATAGAGGCAAGTTATTTTGACTGCCTATTTTGTAGTGCTTAGTTTAGAAGTTGTTCAAACTACTCCTAGGATAGTGAGCTCGACCCATGAAGGCAGGGAAAGAGGTTAGATCATCTATATTATGTACTTTCTTACTCATTGTGATGATTGGACTCTTGAGAGAGCAGTAGCTCATTGTATTATCTCTTGTATCTCTGCAATTTTTCGCAAGGAAGACCAGGGTTTTGCAGTCATCTTTGGGATTCTTGTGGACTCATGCGTTGATGGTGTATTTCTTCAGTGATTGTAAGCTTTGTTATGTGTTTCAGCACGGCCTCCTACCTCGCCCCAAAGACTCCCCTGCAGAAACTGTGTCCCATCCCCGCAGCCAAATTTGCCCCCTCCTCAACTTGCCACCAAAAACCCAAAAATCTCAAAATCAAATTCTTTTATCAGTTTACTGACCTAATATCAGTGTTACCTTATTGGTCATCTCATCCATTGAAGATTTTACGAGATAGACAGGAGAGAGCCTTCTCCTGCCCTGTAGGGCTAGCTACGAGGCTGAATGGTTTGATGTAGCTTTTGAGATTTGCCTTTCTCAGCTTGAGGTGAAATGTCAAACGCTAACACCACCAGTGCTACATCCTCATCCTGCTCAACTGGCTTGGCTGCCCCAAGCTGACCTTTTCTGATCTCTGTCTGAATGCAATCATCCCAAAACCTGTCCCATGTGGGAAGGGTCTCACGTGCACAAACCCCATCAGCAAAGCTCATCCATGAACCGGGGAGGCCATTTACCGCAATCCGCACCAACTCAGTAGGTGGAATGGCCTCTCCAATTGCTGCCAACTCATCTCTCACATTAGTAATCTTAGTGAGATATCCAGCTACACTATCATTGCCCATCTTAATGTTCTTCAGCTTCTCCTTCAGGACCATTTTTCAGTTCTCATTGGTACTCTGGTAGAGATTGGACAATGCTGTCCACATCTCATGGGCATTGCTCTTTCCTCTCACATGAGGAATGCAATGGTTTTTGATTCCGTCTAGAATCAGCCTCTTACCCTTGTTGTTCTTTTTATTATAAGCAGCCAACTGAGTAGATCAGTAGGCACAGGGGTCTGTGTGGTATGCACCATGATATCCCAGATTACTGCCTCCTCAAAGATACTCTGCATTCTCTCCTTCCAAACGCTATAATTTGTATGCCCATCCAACCTATCCTCCACCCTCAATCCCAATGACATCCTACTGCCCCTAAACTGAAAAATAGCATTGTTGTGGTAAAGATAAAACTTGCTATTTATGAAAAATCAGCTTGTTGGAATTTTCTGAGTGAAAAATCAGCAGCTGTAATTTTTCTCTTTTGCTGTCCCAAACTGTCCTTCAGCACTCAAGCTCTGATACCATGTTAAAATTTCTGTTTTCCCACCCCGGTTTTTAGTTTCTCCTTATTTCTCCCATGTAGTTAAATGCCCTTTCCCATAACCATACATTCAACAGGCTGGAAAAAATAAGTTTGCTGAAAACACAAATTCTGGAAAATTTACAGAATGCTGGAAATTGCAGAAATAAAAATCAGCAATAATAAACAACCATTAAAACACATTAAAACACTGATATTTTTTGTCAACGTGACCTGGAAAAACCCCCTACAACTCTTGGGGAAAACCAGTATGAGATCTTTTCTTTATTTCTGGAAAATGCCTTTTTACAGTAAGAGAAATATTCAGCAAAATCAGCAAGCAAACTTTTACAACTTATCTCAGTCTTGTTGAAAAAACTTCCCTGCTGAAACTCCGCTGTACAGACTTGCTGAAACACCGCAGCTGAAACTCCGCTGCTGATACATCATTGCTGAAACACCATTGCTGCAACTCAGCTGCTGATACACCGCTGCTGAAACACCGTTGCTGCAACTCAGCTGCTGATACACCGCTGCTGATACATCGTTGCTGAGACACCACTGCTGCAACTCAGCTGCTGATACACCGCTGCTGAAACACCGTTGCTGAAACACAGCTGCTGCAACTCAGCTGCTGATACACCGCTGCTGAAACACCATTCCTGAAACATGGCTGCTGCAACTCCGTTGCTGATCTCTGCAGCTCACTGTCCAGAAGTCACCCTTGCTCTCTTGCTCTCCTTCTCTCAATCTGCTCATGAAAGAATTGAATCGAATGTGTTCTTTTCCTCCTTTTCCTCCTTTTCTTCCCTTAATATAACTCCAAGTGACTTTTGGGTGATCCCTAAATCCAATGGCTGAGATAGATTTAGATCAATGGCTGAGATTAAATGCACATTTAAGTCTCACTTTCTATTTTTTAATTCACCCACTTTAATAAAGACCACTTAGTCATTTATTTCCAAAGTCACTTTTCCTTTCTAATTTTTCATTGACTTTATAAAAGTCACTTTAAAATTAGACTTAGTAACTTTACCACTTAAAGTCACTTTTAAATTAGATTTTAACTTTATAAAAATTATAAAGTCACTTTAGGAGAAAAATTAAAATCTTTTGGACACTTTTCCCTAGGCCAAAGATCAAAGCCTAAGGGAACCACCTGTCCTCCGGTACCAAATTTCAACAGTCTTCTCTCCAGAGACCACTAGATTTTCTGCTCCATTTTCAGGAACCATAGAACTATTGCACCCGTCAACAACAGTGTTACCTTGCAGCTTGTACAGAGTTCCAATCCGAAATCCCCGCATCAATACCAGTGCTCCTTAAACCATCTTGCAAGTATCCTTCTCGAACACTGTTTTTACACCTGCATCATCCAACTTTCTTACAGAAATTAGATTTTTGGCCAATGCAGGAATATGCAGAACACCCTGAAGGGTTCTAACCCTTCCACCTTGCAACTTCAACTTTACTTTTTTGTGACCAACGATTCTAGCCTTCCTATCATCTCCTAAGAAGACATCACCACCTTTGTATTTCTCATACTCGCAGAACCACTCTCTATGGGGAGTGAAGTGAAAGGATGCACCTGAGTCAATTAACCATGCCTCATGATCTACATGTGTACTTGAAGAAGCCAAGTACACATCCCCACCTTCATCTGAGGTGGTTTTCGCCTCTGTAGAAGGAGCATCATCAGTCCCTTTCCTTTATCAGGAGCTTTAGATTTACAATCCCTTCTGAAGTGCCCTTCCTTTCCACATTTCCAGCACACCACCTTTATAGGTTTTCCTGGAGATTTAGATCTCCCTCTAGATTTAGATCTCCCACTCGTTGACTTATTTTTGTTTTTGTTCCGTCCTCGTATAGACAAGGCATCACCATTCTGGTTGTCCATATTTTTCCGTCTCATCTCCTCCGTCAGCAAGGCTGAGACTATTTCATCAAACTGCAAAGCAGTTGCATTGCTACCTATTGCAATAACCAGACTATCCCATGAGTCTGGTAGAGAACACAATAGACTAATGCAGTTATCTTCATCTGAAATTTTAATATCAACAGATGATAACTAACTTACCACAGTATTAAACGCATTCAGATGCTTTGTCACCGAGTCTCCATCTTTCATCCTCAAGTTATATAGCTTTTTCCCCAGGAATAGTTTATTCACCAGAGACTTAGATTGGTACAAAGTCCCTAACTTGTCCCACAGAGCCTTCGTCGTAGCTTCCCCTAATACATTCAGCAATATTGAATCTGAGACACACAATCGTATTATGCTCTTTGCCTTCTGATCCAACTTCTTCAATTCTTCATCGATCACTCCAGTTGGTTTAGTACCCAGATCTACCATGATCCACTGATCTTTATCCACCAACAGATCCTCCATATTGAGTTTCCACAACTCAAAACTCTGACCATTGAACTTCTCAATCTCTATCTTTCCGCTACTCACCATCTTCTTTCACCACCAGAATCAATCTCGCAGATATCCTACTGAATAGGGTCTACCACAGGCCCGAGTGAAACCCCTCAGCAATAAATGCGTCCTCTTGAAGCCAAAACAACTCTGATACCAAATGTAGGTTTTAACCCTGTACAGAAATTGCCTGAATACGAATTCTAAAACAAAGAAAATAAACAATGCAAGAGCATAACACATAAAACACATATGCACAGAGATTTTCCCCTGGATCCCAAAACTGGGACTACCAGCTTGATTTTTCATTATATTCCTTTCAATGTATAATACATATTTATACATGCCGAAGCATCCAATACCATTGACCGAAAAACCATCGTGTCCAAAACCATGGACCGAAAACCATTGGTAGGTTCAACCAACCTAATATAGGGTCCAAAAAACATTTTCCCGGGCTGCTGCCCTCGACCCCATAGAGGGGGGCTACATGCCCCTTTCAAACCCCCCGGACAGGGGGGGCTGCTGCCCCCCCTTTGACCCCCCCGCTGTGAAATTGGCGCAATGAAGGGGGGGTTCCCCCCCTCCTCTAAACCCCCGGTTCACTATGTAGGTTAGTCGTGGAAAGAATATAACACAGCCCAGCAAATCTCATTGCTGCTATGTCCAAGGAAGATGAATAAAGTTCGCCCACTCAGGTATATCAAATTTTTCTTCTTTCTCCTTGATATTTGGACATTGTTTATGCACTCCAAAATCTATCACCACCACCTAGAATGGCTAAGAAAAAAATTAGGACTCTGAAATTAAGGGCTGCCAAGTTTTGTATCATGAATAATGCACTCTATTGGAAAGATCTTTGTGGTGTCTTGCTCAATTATTTGGTTGAAGAATAGGAAAAACAGGTTATGGAAGACTTTCACAAGGGAGATTGTGGAGGTCATCTTTTTTGGAAGACAATCGCCAATAAAATTTTGAGAGTGGGATATTATTGGCCAACTCTCTTTCCTGATGTGTATAAAACTATTACAAGCTACCATGAATGTCAGATTTTTCAAGGTAGGAGAAAATTGCAGCCTTTACCGCTAAAGTCGATTGAAGTAAGTGCTCCATTCCAGCAGTGGGGTTTGGACTTCATTGGCTAGATCCATCCTACTTCTTCAGCGTAGCACAGATCCTCACAGAAACGGACTATTTTACTAAATGGATTGAGGTGATTCACACTAGACAGGCCACTGATTTGGTAATCATTTCATTTCTTGAAAACAATATTTTGTCTCGTTTTGGTTGTCCAAACAAGTTGATCACTGATAATGCAGCAACTTTTAAATCTAAAAATATGATTGATTTTTGTAATAAATATCAAATTACCTTGGGGAACTCAACTGCATATTATCCACAAGGTAATGGATTGGCAGAATCCCCAAATAAATCATTGGTCAATATTATAAAAAATTTGTTGGAAACGATCAAGAAGAGTTGGCACAAAAAGCTTGTTAATGCACTTTGGGCAGACACAGTAAGTCAAAAGAAATCTATAGGCATGTCCCCTTTTGAGCTAGTGTATGGTGTTGACACAGCATTCCCGACCTCTCTTGCAATCCTGGTGGTTAAACTTCTGCAAGAATCTGGCAGTGAGGGTGATCATTTGCAGCGAAGAATCAATCAAATGATCCATTTACATCAAACTAGGGAGGAGGTTTTCTAGAACACTTTCAGGCTGCAAGAGAGAATCAAGAAGATATATGATCGAAAGGAAAAGGCAGACAAGTTTCAAATAGAAGACATAGTGCTGAAATGGGACGCGAGAAATGAAGATAAAGGTAAGCATGGCAATATTGAGAATCTTTGGAAAGGACATTTAAGAATTGCTGCTTATGGGGGCAAAAATTCTTTCCTTTTGAAATAAATGAATGGAGAAGATTGTCTAGGTGGGTCGGTCAACGGTCAGCTGCTCAAACGGTACTATTTTTGAAATTTTTTCTGTTTTCATATATATCATTGTACATAATGGTTTGTTTAAATTCATTACAAGTGTGTACTGTTATCATTCATTCAGTTTGGGGCCCGAGGTGAAGGCTATAAAACTAAGGTTTGATTTCAGTTTTGGTTTGGATTGTTTAAGTAAGGTCTTTCAGTCGATTTCAGTCTTCAAATTGAGTCAGTTTTGAGTTAGATTTTAGCCCTGAAATTCAGTTAAGAGTTTGGTTTTGGTTTTTCAAATTTATTGACTCCATAGCCTAATGGACGAAGGCACTACCTGTTTTCCCAGAGATCTGTAGTTCTTGGCACCTCTAAGGAGCTACCATCCCCATTGGAGCCAATGTTAGTGTCAATATCTTCATTCCTCCGCCAGTGATCAAATTCTCTTATTGCATTGCATGTTAGGTGTCTCATCCAATCAGCTGCATTCGATTAGGATCATGGACCATCTAATGGTAGTGGCTTATTATACATTTTCCCTCATGTCCTTTACCTGCTAGCCCATTTTCATTCATCTAGATCATCTGCAGTCAAGTTTTGTCTTTAAATCTGCAAAAGTCATTGTTGGTACCATCCCATGACCTCCTTTTTCCTCCTAAAACATATCATTTGCCTACTTCTTTCCATTATATATCTCTTAGATCCCTTGAACATTGATTAGTTAATAGTCCTATAGTTATTAAAATGCATTAAAATTGATTTAGGAGTTTTATGTCAACGAATTAGGAATTTTTGGTAAAATGGCTACAGGAAGTTCCAACATCCTGTAATTGGTTCATTGTTTGACATGTGGCATGACAGCTAGGCTAGAGCGAAGCGTAGGGATGAAAAGTAGAATGTCCAAGCATGGGCGAATACCTATCCTATGGCAGAATTGACCCTCCTACATGCGCGGTCAACGAAGGTCAAATTATAGCATGTTGGCGACAAAGGCAGCAACAGCAAAGCATTCTAAATTGATTTAGTTTTGTTCCTTTTTGAAATCAGTTTAGGATAGAAACATTTTAAAAATCACGACATGATAAAAGCGACAATAGCCACATCATGAATGTACATTCGTTTTCGAAATGTAAGGGTTGTAAAAACATATGTAAACACAGTACTGAGTAGTCGGTAGTTGGTTACCGTTGTATCGTTTGAAAACAGAGTTTGAACTTAATATCAAAGACATAGTTGCAGTCACGATATTTTCCTTGTTGCGTTGATTTGATAATCGGTTGATCACAGTCCAGTATACCTCTGGAACGCGGACGGGCCCTACGTTAACTTGGTATACTGTCATTTCCTTTTCATTCGCAACTTAGGGTATTAAATGATATGCACAGTAATTAGAATTGGTTGTTGATTTCAATAGAATGCGTATGTTTTATGTTTATGATAGTGCTTGAACAGTTCATCACTGAGATCGTGAATCGTATCTTGTAAGGGATTCGATCCTTTGTTGTCTTTTAAAGCAATGTCATGAACTTTGTTATCATTTCAAAGTATGCTTATGATTTCTGTATGTTTTTATCTTGCATGAATATTAGTGAATGTTGAGTATTTGCTGAACAAGGGTTTTATGCATAATGTCTCTGTAAGGAGATTGAAATCTTGGTTTGTAATGATACACAGTGTTTTAATTTGGTAAATGAATTGAATGATGGTGTTGTAATTAGGTAGATTAACTGAGTGACCTAAGTGTTTGGGTGATAGGTAACATACCTCAATCTTCCGTAAAGAAGTCCTGTGACCTACCATCATAACCACTTAGCTAATAATCCTTTATGTCTATATACTTTAGACGCATGCCTCTAAGTCTACGCATCCTAGTCGATAATAAATATAGCCTAGTCTAGCACCCTAGACAGGACACTACACTAATTCTGCTCTCGCCATGACTCAAGCCTTCGGCAATCGATCTCCTCCATCCATTCCTCCCGATCTAACAACCTTCATTCACGATCACCACAGCACATCCTCCGCCACCCGAACAGCATCCTGACCGTTGATCCATCCCATCCAATGGCCCACATGCCCCCATATGCCATTTCCCATCAGTCACTCGAGGAGGAAAGTTTTTGGCTCTATCAATTTTTGTGACAGTCGGAAAATTGAACTAAAATAACGAAATACATGGCTGAAAGGGGAAAAAACAACAATACGATGCAGCCAAACCAATAGAAATGGTCATGGAACAGCGCTGGCACGAGCGAGCCACCTGACAGCGTGGCATTATTACCAGAATTTGGTTACTGTGTTTTTCAGGAAAAGAGACCATGTTTGTCTAGTTATGGCATCAAGTAGTTAGAAGACAGAAGGGATATATTAAGACATCTCGAGCCTCAGAGAGCCCGAGAGCATTGTAAAAAGCCTATAAATGGCTGAAAGTTAGAAGAAACATGGGTTCAAATTTTGGAGACTATGGATACTCTGTTCCTTCCAGCGTCTCATCTTCATTCCAGTAATACAAGCTTCTTTTGCTATTACATGTTCAATTATCATCTTCTCCTCTGTTTTAAGCTTGCACATGAATAGGTTATTCATGTTTTCTTCTGTGTCTAATGCTAGATAATTGTCATATTATTTCTGCATTGATAAATTAGATCTACAAGCTTCATTTACTCTCTGTAGCTAGCCATTCATATGTGTTTATATATGTATTTGTTGGTACACTCAGGATTCTCCATTTATTCATTAAATCTATAAACTATTGAGCATTAGTGGTCTAAACCCTTGTCAAGCTGAGGGTGTTCATGCATGCCTTGAGTGGAAACAGAGTTGCAACAATCATCTGACTTGATCCAAACCCCAATCCATTCCAATATTTCATAGAATGATATTGAAGATTTAGATGTTACCAGGCATCTCCGAGCTACAACCTAAGAGATTTTTCAGGAGTGATAATATAATTGGCATCGTTGTCGGGGAGAGGAGATTGAAGCTCAGCTTCCCTAGGGGACGACACAGATCTAGATTTGATGATAGACAAAGCTTGGACACTACTTGGGTTGTAATCATCTATCTGGTGACTCTACTAGAGGACGAACCTCTTGGTGACTCCACTCCATAGTTCTGGATTAGTTTGGGAGGCATACTCGGAGAAATCCTCATAAGCCACGAGCTGACCCAGTACCTGACCCTGAAAAAATCATCAAAGAAAGAAAGGCGTTGCAGAAAGGAGCATCAGGTTCAAGTAGTTCTAAACAATATTCTATATCTCTTCAAGAAAATCTTGTAATAGAACAAATTCATGTTGAGAGTATAGCACCTAATACTAGCAGTGAAGAAAAAATTTCAGAGATCCATAGAGCTCCTTATTCTTTAGGTTCTTCTTTTGTTGTAAGCCCAAAGGAATCCTCTCCTCCTATCCATCATACTCCTTTAGTCCTATTAGTCACTCCTCAACCCTCTATCATTCATATTTCCAGTACCCTTATAGCCACCACAGTTATGGCAGCACCTACCAAAATGGAAAGAATCATAGCCGCTAGGTATGGACCTCTAGTACTGCCCACTCCTTTGAACGCCATGCCTACTGGGGAATATCATAAGTATATGCCTAAGTTCACTGGGACTAAAAAAAGGTGTTACAGCTGAGGAACATCTTGAATCATTCTATATCTATGCTGATAACCTAGACATTATTGAAGATGATGTATGGATGAGAGTCTTTGTCCAAAGTCTAGATGGAGAGGCTAGAAAATGGTTCAGAGAACTGACCCCAAGGTCTATAGCAGTCATTGAGGCTTTAGATGATGCATTCCTAAAGCATTGGGGGGATAAGAAGGATCTACTCTACTACCACATCGAGTTTGGGAACTTAAAGAGGGAAAATGGTGAGTTGTTGTCTGATTTTAATAAGAGGTTTAACCGCATGTATAGTAAGATACCAGTTGAAGTAAAGCCCACCACTACCTCTGCTAAAATCACAGATGCCAGTGCCTTTGATTCTGACTTCTATCTACTGTTGAGGGAGAGATTGTGCTACTTTAGCTGATATGCAGGATGCAGACTTAGAAGTAGAATCAAACATCATGGCTGCAGAGAAGCTCAAGGGGAATGTTGATAGAAGGAGACAAAGAGGTGAATCTTCATTGCCTTCAGATTCCAAGATAGATAAAATGACCAAGATGATAGAGATATTAACCTCTGAAATCTCCAAATTAAAGGTTGAGCAGCACCCTGGGAAAGGAAGAGTTCCTAATACCTTTGCTCCTAGAAATCCAAATCCATTTAGAAGAGCTAATGAGTAATTGCAGATTCTGTAAAGAAGTAGAGATGTCAATGACGACCAAAGGGTGAAGACCCCTTTCCAGAATGTAATCATGGAATAAGATCAGTTTGAAGAAGATGAGGAGATCCATTGTCTAGAAGACAAAGGCAGTGCCTCCTTTTTTACCTTAGCTGCCTATGAAAAGTCATTATTCAATGACCATATCAGCCAAGAGTGGGATGGTGGAGCTGTTCTGCAAACTGATGATCGACACAGATATGATCTGAGGTCGAAGATGAATAATACTAAGGAAACTTCTATTCAAAAGACTATTTTCCCTACAATATAGCAAGCTAATAAGCAGAAGCGACCGACAGTTGATCCCATCATCCTCAAAGCTCCAGCTCACGAGGTAAGAGGCCCTGACAAGTCTCCTTCTCCTTTCAGTTTTGAAGCACAAATTTAGAAGTTAAGAACACCTATACCTCTGATTGAAATAGTGAAGAATGAGTCCTTCAAGAAATCTATCCTCGAGGCACTTGAGCCTAAATCCATCCAAGCCTCCAGTAACTATGTAAATCTGCAAGATGATAGACCAGTTGTTGTTCTCAGCCCAATGATTGAAAATTATGATGACAGCTCCCCATCATTCTATGTCTCTTTGACTATTCATGACAAAATCCTTCACAACTACCTTCTGGACACAGGAACCAGCCATAATCTAATGCCCAAGGTTGTCATGGATGAATTAGGTCTTGACATTACCAAGCCTTATCATGACCTATTTTCTTTTGACTCTAGAAAGTGAAATGTTTTGGATTAATCAAAGACCTAGCCATCACCTTGTCTCAACTGCCCATGAAGAGCATGATGATGTATATTGTGGTAGCAGATGTACCCCCCAAGTTTGGCATGTTGCTTTTGAGAGGTTGGATCAAGAGATTAGGTGGAACATTGCAAAATGATCTATCATATGCTATTGTCCCAGTTTTTGGAGGTGAGAGTAGGAGATTATACAGAGAAGCTCAGTTGGCTTATATCATCAGTGATGAAAGGAATCCCACTAATCATCCCATCTATGTTATCGACACTGATTTTGGAGCTTGTATTCTTCATATTGAAGAATCCCAGTTGACCTCCACGCAGCTTAGGAAACCGATTTTCCAGATCATAGAGGAAGAAGGCCCACAAATTTGGGACATGTTTTTTTATGGAGCTTGCTATAAGGAAGCTATAGGGGCAGGTGTAGTCCTTGTGTCCCCCACACAAGAATACATTCATTTATCTTTCAAGTTAACTTTTCAGGTCACAAATAACATAGTAGAGTACGAAGCCTTGATATTGGGCTTAAACGCCACTAAAAAAATGGGAATCAAAGGTCTGAAGGTGTTTGGAGATGTAGACCTTATCATTTAGCGGGTGAACAAAACTTTCCAAGCAAATCATCCAAGGCTGAAAGCATACAGAGATGAGGTATGGAAGCTCAAGGGTTCTTTTAATAGTTTCAGCATTTCTTACATCCCTAGATTGAAGAACTAGCTTGTTGATTCCCTTGCAGTGTTTGCTAGCACGTTTATTCCTCCTTTGCCTCCTAAATTGACTTATGAATTTTAGGTGAAATATAGACCATCTCTACCTGACAATGTCAAATACTGGAAAGTTTTTGAAAATGATGATGAAATTAACAGGTTTTTACAGGTCATTGATGAATTTTCTGAAACGCATATTGACCAAGAAAACAAAACCATTGAAGAATGCAACTAGTCCAAGCTAAAAGACGAGATTGGTCAGCTACCTAGTAACCATATACCCAAAGGTTTGGTGCCCCTAGAGAAGTTGTTTGATCATAATGATGTACCTTATAGACCTGCCAAAAAATAAAATGAGTTTGCAGTTCATAGACATAATGTAGGGAGTCCAGCACATCCAAAGTACATAAATCTGTCCACTCAATTGTTTGTTGCCCAAAGTTCTGAGTACTACACCCTGATGAAGCAATTTGCTGATATTTTTGCTTGGGAATACAGTGATCTTAAGACCTATGACACAAACATCATTCAGCATAAGATCCTAGTGGAAAAGAACACCATCCCTTTTAAGCATAATTTAAGACCTATCAGCCCTCTCTTATTGCCTTTGATTGGAAAGGAAATCAAGAAGCTATTGGATGCCAAGATCATAGTTCCCCTAAGGTATTCAAAGTGGATAGCTAACCTCGTGGTAGTGAGAAAGAAGAATGGAGAAATCAGGCTTTGTGTTGACTTCAGGAATCTAAACAAATGCTCTAAAAAAGACAACTACCCCCTGCCTAAGATGGAACATTTGCTGCAAAAGGTTTCAGGGGCTAGAGTCATGTCTTTCTTAGATGGATTTTCATGTTGCAATCAGATTGTTGTACATCTAGAAGATTAGGAAAAGACCGCCTTCACTACTCCTTGGGGCACTTTCATGCCTTTTGGACTAATGAATGTTGGGGCTATTTTTCAAAGGGCCATTGACATAGCCTTTGGGGAAGAAAAGGACAAGTTTGTCCTTATTTACCTTGATGACATAACAGTCTTTTCCAGAAGTCACAAGGACCATTTGCAGCATTTGAAGAAGGTGCCTCTAAAGTGCAGACAGTTTGGAATTTCTGTGAACCCAAAGAAGTCACAATTTGCTCTAGAAGAAGGAAAACTTTTGGGACATATTGTTTCTACTGAAGACGTGAAGATTGATCCAACAAGAGTTCAAGCAATTCAGACATTGTCCATCCCAAGGTCAAAAATGGATATTCAATCTTTCCTAGGTAAGATTAACTTTGTAAATAGGTTCATTCCAAACTTTGCAGAGCTAGTGAAGCACATCACTTCCATGCTGAAGAAAGGATTAGAAATAAAATGGACGGATGTTGCAAGAATCTCTTTTGAAGCCATCAAACAAGCTATCATGGAAGCTCCCACTCTAATATGCCTAGTTTACACCAAGGAGTTTTATATCTTCTCTTTTGCCTCTTATGATACACTTGCAGCAGTTCTATTACAGAAAAATGATGAAGGTGTAGAGCACCCTATGGCCTTTTTCGGAAAAACTCTGAGGGATGTTGAACTAAGGTATGACCTTATTGAAAAACAAGCTTATGCTCTCATAAAATCTTTAAAGGAGTTCAAAATTTGTATTCTGCATTCCAAAGTGGTTGCATATGTACCTTCAGCCTCAGTAAAAATTGTCCTAACTCAGCCAGATATTGATGGAAAGATAGCTAAACAGATTGAAAAATTCATAGAGTTCAACATAGAGTTGAAGCCCACCAAGCTTGTCAAAGGTCAGGGCTTGGCTAAGCTTATGGCTGAGGTAAATTGCAGTTTATAAGACATCAATTACATGGGTTCAAATTCAGGTGGTGAGCAGACAGAGGAAGCAACAGAAGAGCAAGAGAAGAATCAGTCTTTGGTTGAAAATATAGCCACCTGTGAATGGTATTCCAGTGTAGTCCATTTTTTGCAGAAGCTAGAAGTCCCTCCAGGGCTTAGCTCAAGTCAAGCCTGGGCCATTAAGCTCAGATCAGCGAAATTCTACATTAATAAAAACCTGATTTATTGGAGAGACCCATCAAGGATCCTCTTGAGATGTCTAGACAGAGAACAATCTGTGGAAGTCATGCACCAGTTCCATTCTATCATCTGTGGAGGGCATCATTTTGGAAAACCACCGCGCACAAGATCCTAAGAGCTGGGTATTATTGGCCTCCTTTGTTCTCTGATGTGTTCTCTTTTGTGAAGTCCTCTGACAAATGTCATAGGTTTACAGGAAGACAACAGCTAAAATATCTACCTTTGAAGCCAATAAATGCCAATGGTCCCTTCCAGCAGTGGGGTTTGGACTTTATAGGTGAGATCAATCCACAATCCAGTGGCCAGCACAAATGGACCTTGGTAGCCACTAATTGTTTCACCAAATGGATTGAGGCTATACTCACTAAAAATGCTAATCGTCAGGTTGTCATAAAGTTCTTGAATGAGAATATTTTCACTATATTTGGTTGCCCAACCAAACTAGTTACTGATAATGCAGCAGCTTTCAGGGAAAAAGAATTGGTGGACATGTGTGAATCCATGGGCATTCAATTGGTGCATTCTACCTCATATTATACTCAAGGAAATGGCCTGGAAGAATCATTTAACAAGAGTCTTGTAAGGATAATAAAAAAAATTTGGAGGACAATAAAAAGAGCTGGGATTCCAAGTTGAAATTTGCACTGTGGGCTGACAGGGTTACCAACAAGAAGTCCATAGGCAATTCTCCATTTAAGTTGGTTTATGGTGCTGATGTTGTTTTTCCTATCCAAATGATTCTTCCTGTGGTCAAATTCTTGCAAGAAGAACAGGATGAAGAGAATGACATGGCAAGGAGAATGAGTAACTTGGTTGAATTACAGTAGATCTGAGAACAACTTGTCGAGAAGTCAAGAATTTACCAGGAGAAGATCAAAGGAACCTTTGATACAAAAGCAAAGATGCACGATTTTCAGGTTGGTGATTGGGTTCTCAAATGGGATGCACTGAAGGAAAGAAGGGAAACCATGGTAAATTTGATGCCTTATGGAAAGGACCGTTTGTCATTACTCAAGTTTAGATGAACAATACTTTCATTCTGCACAATTTAAAGGGGGGAGGTGTTTTTGATGGCCCAGTCAATGGGCGATTTTTGAAACTTTACTTCATATGAGGCTTTAACGCCTTAATATTTTAATAGGTTTTTCAATTTTTGTTTTTACACTAGGAGATAAGTTTGTTTTGGTTATTACTGGAAAGGCAATAGTCTGCAATTCTTGAAACCTCATAGGGAGGCTTTCATCCCCAGAAGGAGCCAATGTTAGCCCTAAGGTGAAACCCGTCGATCTTCCCACCGATCCGACGATCCGCACTTCACCCAACCGATGTGATATGCTCGATCAATCATCACAGTCAGATCATTCCCTCTAGATCTAACGGCTATCACTCATATCTCTTGGGCAACAAGCGAGAGGGATACACGCCCGATAAACGTAGTTTCCTCTCTCTCCTCTGTTGCTACATTGCGCTAAATGAATGGAATTGGGTGGGCTCCAAACTTTACTGCTTACCACCCGATGACCGCTCAATATAAACCATTCCCGCTTGGGTAAAACTGCTCCTGGGCGTTATCTTTCGAGCATCTCCTCCACTCGATAGCCGTTCAATCTACCCATCCAAGATCTGAAACCTCAGACTTATTCCGCTCCCGCCACGACTCAAGCCTTCGACGATCAATCTCCTCCGTCCATTCCTCCCGATCTAATGGCCCTCATTCACGAATACCAAGTTCATCCTTCGCTACCTGACCAGCATCCTGACCATCGATCCATCCCATCCAATGGCCCACATGCCCCCGTACCCTATTTCCCATCAGTCACCCGGGGAGGAAAGTTGTTGGCTCTGTCAGTGTTTGTGACAGTCAGATAATTGAATTGAAATAACGGAATACATGTCCAAAAGGGGAAAAAACAACACGATGCAACCGAACCAATAGAAATGGTCATGGAACGTCGCTGGCACAAACGAGCCACCTGACAGCGGGGCATTATTACCAGAATTTGGTTATCGCGTTTGTCAGGAAAAGAGACCTCCGAGCTCATGTTTGTCTAGTTATGGCATCAAGTAGTTAGAAGACGGAGGGGATAGATTAAGACATCTCAAGCCTCAGAGAGCCCAAGAGCATTATAAAAAGCCTATAAATGGCTTAAAGTTAGAAGAAACAAGGGTTCAACTTCTGGAGACTGTGGATACTCTGTTCCTTCCAGCGTCTCATCTTCATTCTAGTAATACAGGCTTCTTTTGTTGTTACATGTTCAATTGTCATCTTCTCCTCTGTTCTAAGCTTGCATATGAATAGGTTATTCATGTTTTCTTCTATGTCTAATGCCAGATAAATGTCATCTTATCTCTGTGTTGATGAATTAGATCTGCAAGCTTCATTTACTTTCTGTAGCTAGCCATTCTTATGTGTTTATATATGTATCTGTTGGTACAGTCAGGATTCTCCATTTATTCATTGAATCTATAAAATTTTGAGCATTAGTAGTCTAAAGCCTTGTCAAGCTAAGGGTGTTCATGCATGTCTTGAGTGGAAACAGAGTTGTAACAGTCATCTTACTTGATCCAAACCCCAATCCATTCCAATAGTTTAGAGAACAATATTGAAGATTTATATGTTACCAGGCATCTCCGAGCTACAACCTAGGAGAGTTTCCTAGAGTGATAACACATATGACTGGAGATAGAAAGAAATTTGTATCTCTGAAAGAGAAGAAGGATGGAACCGTGTCCTTTGGAAAGGATGGATCTTCAAATGTTATAGGTTTAGGTACCGTCAATTGCAGAAGCAAAGAGGATCTAGCCAAGAATGTTCTATTGGTTGAAAATATGAATCACAATCTACTCAATGTTGGACAAATGCGTGATCAAGGACACACAATGTTATTCAACTCAACAAAATGTGACATTAGGAAAGGCAGCTATGGTAAAATTGTGGCTACATCAAGTCGAGCTCCAAACGACATATGTGTTCTGGAAGAAGTAACTAAAGCATGTCTACTAGCTAAATAAGATGAAAGTTGGTTATGGCACAAACGAATGGGTCACATAAACTTTGACAATCTTGTCAGGATAAGAAAAAAGGAAGCAATACGAGAAATGTCGAAAATCTCAAAACCTTCCAACACACTATGTGAGGCTTCTTGACACGGCAAGCAGACAATATTCAGATTTAAAATAAAGAACACTTTGCATCACATCCATTGGAATTGATACATACTGATCTATGTGGTCCTATGATAACAAAATGATTAGATGCAGAATTATATTTCATGTTAATGATAGATGACAGCCATCAGTTTCCTAAAGAAAAAATCTGAAGCATTTGAGTGATTTAAGATCTACAAGGAGTTGGTCGAAAATGAAACTGATTTGAAAATAAAGTTTCTAAGATCATATAATGGTGGAGAATTCTCTTGCAAATTATTTCAGCAATATTGTGACAAAAATGGAATAAAAAGACAATTTGCAACAACATGAACACCTCAGTGAAATGAAGTTGTTGAAAGAAAGAACAGAACCGTACGGGAAATGGGTAGAACAATGTTGAAGGACTCAAAATTGGATGAAAATTTATGGGTTCAAGCAATTGATATGGCAGTCTTCATTATCAACGGAAGCATTCTCAGAAAAATTGCAACAAGACACCATATGAATTATGGAAAGGAAAACCGACTAATGTAATATTTCAGAATATTCGGAAGAAAATTTTATGTCAAAATAGAAGATCAAAAGTTGGGTAAGTTTGAATCACGTGTTAACGAAGTGTTACACAAAAATATCATCACCATGATTATTTGCAGTCAGTATGGGTCTATCATCACTTATACTAGCCTCCTAAGCAAGTCTCAGACCTTAGCTCCTCATGTCAAGCTTTGCAAATGAGAGAAAGACATTGAAAATCAATATTACTCTGGTTCCGCACTTTCTCTCACTTTTGCCTACGGGCCTGCACCCTTTGTTCATGTTACTTGTGTACCTGCATGCTCTGTCTGTAAAGGGGTTGGTGCGTACCCTGTAAAAGTCAAAAAGGCGCAAGTTTATCCTAAAAAACTCAATTTTGGGTTAATTCTAGATGTTTCTAGAAGGTTTTTGACGTGGATTGTTCGCTCCAAGGTGGTTCATGCATCCCAAAAGAGAAGGAGCTAATCCCTTGATAGGAGGAGCTATCCCTTTGAAGGAGGGCTTTATCTGTTTGAAGGAGGACCTAGTAACTTCCCTCCATTGCACTATAAATTAAGGCATTGGGTCAGTTGCTAGAGAGGTTAGAAGCTGAACATTTTGAGGGTAAATGCTGATGGAATTGGGACTTCCTATTTAAACTTGAGAGGACAGATCACATACCTTTTGGTTTCATTGGGAAGTGAGTGAAGCTTGTCAAAGTAGAGGAGACTTCTTGTCGGACCCTGGGAGGAGCTTGTACATCATCAAGGCACAGGTTGTAAAGTTCTTCTTCATTTGA
>APFE031700125.1:31120-73535 GCA_000404065.3 Pinus taeda | reverse complement strand
TTAATACAATCAGATTCATTTTTCTCAACAAATTGTCTTATGTGGTTTGTTTCATAATCTCCTTGATCATTATGATGAATATGCTTTATGATATTGGCTTTTCAGGTGCTATTTAATTGTTTGCGTGTTTGTGTTTGCAGAATTACACTTCAAGGAAGCTCATTTGGAGCGAGGGAGCGAGGCTTCCACAAACTTGCATTGGACCCAAGGTAGGCCTAAAACACTTGTTTACCTTTGTTTTTAATTGCATATTTAGAGAAAGATAGTTTTTGATTGGCTTGTTTGTCACTAGATATCTTTAGATACTAGGAAGGTCGATCTTGTCTGCAACCTCGACTCATTCCGTGTGACACGAAGGTACCTTGTTGGTTACTCACGCAAAAGAAAGGCCTGTAAATGCTATAATCTAAGATGAAAACAAATAATGGAAAGCATAAATGTTACATTTGACGAAGATGGTGTTCTAACAAATAATGATGAGGATCTAAAATCTTTGAAACTTGAGACAGAGACTGAAAAAGGTATAGAGAAAATTCCAGAACAAGAAGCAACTGTTAACCAGGAAGAAGTAAATAATGATCAACAAGACATACAGGAACAACAACAAGAAGCTCCTCCAAAGAGAACAAAAGAATGGATTCAAAAGAACCATCCATCAAATCAAATCATTGGTGACATAAATGAAGGAATTGGAGCAAGAAAATGTTGATAGCTTAGTTCATCACAACAAGCTCACATTGCTTTTCTAGCAACCTTTGAGCCTACTAGTTTTGAGGAAGCCATCCAAAATGAACATTGGGTAGCAACTATGAATGAATACTTCGATCAAATCGAGAAGAATAACCCCTGGGAATTAGTTCCATGACCAAAAGATAAAAATTTCATTGGGACTAAATGGGTGTTCAGAAACAAATTGAATGAAGATGGAAATGTTACCAGAAACAAAGCAAGATTGGTTTGCAAAGGCTATGCACAAGTGGAAGCAATTGATTTCGATGAAACATTTGCACTAGATTCCAGAATGGAAGCCATCCGGATGTTTCTCGCCTATGCATGTTCAAGAAAAATAAAAGTCTACCAAATGGATGTTAAGTCAACATTTCCGAATGGCGAATTAGAAGAAGAAGTTAGGGGGATTTACCCTTTTCCATTGATTTCAAAGGGGGAGAGAAGGTAGTAGGAATAGGTTCCCTGGTCGCAGGGGGAGTACTTGTGTTGCCATCAATGCCAAATGGGGGGATTGTTGATCTAAAGATAATCTGAGGTTGTCATTGATGTCAACCCAAGCAACACCAAGGATGACCCTAAACTTCCATGACACATTTGGCATCATCATTCATGGTTTCTCATCTCATAACCATTATAGGAATACTCTACTAAAAAATATCTTTCTATCGGTATATAGTTCTCCTCGTAATTCCTCACGGTTTGTAAGTTATTCAAGATTGAAGTTAGTAACCCCAATTAGTGGGCTAAAACCCCATGGGGTTGTGGCATGGCATTTATCATTGATTTTGGACATTGAATAGTCAATAATTAATAAAAAAATTAAGCTCCTAAAATCCCTCAAATATTCTCTATAGAAGCCCCTCTCAACTCTATAAAAAGAAATCTCATATATCCTCCAAAAGTAGCGATTGTAGCATTTCGCTATAACTTGATTTCTATGAAGTTTTTGATGCTAAAATTAAAACCCGTTTGAACCAAAAACCTGGTGAACATCGTGACCGAATTTAAGATCTTCGTTGACTGTATTTTCGGAGATATGATCTATGGAAGTTAGGGTTTTTGCAGGCTCCCAAATTTCATCTCAAAGAGGTGACCTTGGGAAAATCATCATAACTCTCTCCCTGAGAAACGGATTGGAATTCTGTAATAAGTGGAAGATATCATATGGGATGTAGTTTTCTGTATATCAATTTCAGATCCAAAGGAGGAAATAGTGACATGTGGCACGTTGTACAAGTTTGCTCTACGGAACTAGTCCATAATTAGGTCATTGTGAGATTGGGCATAACTTTGCCTTGCAAAATTCAAATTATGTTAGACCTATGGCATTGGAAATAAGACTCAGAGGGCTAATATAGGACCAATGATCACATATTGGGGATTTGAAATCATAGAGATACATTAGATTCAATATCATTCTCCTAGAAGACAAGAAAAAACTAGATCAAGTGTTGTCAAGGGTTGCAAAGGACCAGACTTTCTAGGGCAGCAAAGAGCAAGGTGTGGAAAAATGATGCCATAGAGGTAAGATAAAGGTAAGTATCTTAATTATATGCATGTTCATCTCTTAATTTCATTAGGTTCTTTGCATTCTAATTTTTTGTTTTTGTTTAGCACTGACATATGCTCTGCGAGACGAGGTAAGTTTTTCTATTATCATGTCATGGGTATTTCCTTGAATACTTTTTGCAAGTATTATATACTCATCAAGAGAAGACTGAATGCATAATCTAATTTTATGAAGAGTGAGAAAGGGTAGCATGACAAGAGCAGAAATCAAGGTGCAGAACAACAACAAGAAGTTCACCACATGAAGTCTTCAAGTGGGCAGCACTACATACAGTCATTATAAAAGTATAATTGTACATAGTCATTATAAAAGTTGCACAAGTGTCTATCTTCCAAGAGTTAAAGAGGCAGTGTTAGGAGGTCTAGGATCATCATTAGGTGGTTGTGTCATAGTTGGGGTTATGGTCTAGTGTGTCCTCTTCTTCTACATCATTCTAGATCATTGTAAAGTGGACCATTTTCCCTGGTATGGGAGTCCATTCTTCTTTTATTCTTCTATAGGGTGGTAGGGTGGTGCCAGGTTGGTGCATGAAGTCACCAACAAGTTCAAGCCTGTGAAAACTTCAGGGTGGTAGGGTGGTGCTAGGGTGAATTGTAGCCCATTGGGTGTTGGGGCATCTGTTCAGTTGACTACTGAATAATCTTAGGCATTGGAGCATCCATCCAGTGGGAGTTGGAGAAGAATTCTTTTCTAGATTCTAGGAATTTGGAGCTTTATTTTCAATTGGAGTTGAAGATTAAAGAATTATTAAAAAATCATTCCGATGGTTTTTGTCCTAAAGGGGGTTTCCACCTTAAAAGTTGTGTGCATTTGTGTTCCTTTTGTTTAATGCTATCATTGTACAAACACTGATAATAATTGAAGATTAACTAATGCTTTGAAAGAATAATAATAATACTAATTGAAAGGAATATTGATTCACCCCGCCCCCCCTTCATATTTCTAACAATTGGTTTCAGAGCTTGGTTCCTTCAATAGTAGTTTAACAACTGGAAGGAGATCATGGAGCATACCAAGAATGGTGTACCTATGTTCAATGAAAATAATTATGCACTCTGGAAAGGAATAATGGAGGTCTATCTCTTGGCTCAAGGTTATGAAGTATGGGACACTGTTCAAAATGGCTTTACACCAACCACGGATGAACAAGGTAAGAAGAATTTGGTAAATGATGCAAAAGAAAAGAATATTATTATCAGTGGACTTATTGAATCTTCTTATCATAAGGTGTTGTGTTGTAAAACTGCCAAAAATGTATGGGACAAGCTTAAGAATATATATGCAGGTGACTCAAATGTCAAAGAAGCAAAGTTTCAAATCTACAGAGCAAAATTTGAGCAACTCATAATGAAAGAAGATGACAACATTGTTGCATACTTCCAACACGTTGATGAAATAACCAACACTTTGGAAGGATTGGGAGAGCCTGTTGACGAAAAGACTATTATACGAAATATTCTTATAATGTTACCAAGAAGATTCAACCCAAAGGTATCGGTCTTAGAATACAGTGCAAATATGGCCAAACTCAACAAAGAGGAATTACATGGAGTTATCATAACATATGAAATGAGACTTGATGAAGAATAGGGTACTTCCCATCTAGAAACTGTGTGCGTTGCATCTAAGAAAACCAATAAGGACAAACAATCTTTAAAGGCCAAGACCTGCATCTGCAAGTGTGAAGAAAACGAAGATCAAGAAGAAGGTTTTTCAGATGGAGAATATGCTTACTTTACGAGAAAACTAAAAATTAGTAAGAGAAAATTCAAAGGTAAACTTCCATTTATATGTTTCATTTGTGGTGAGGTTGGGTATTTCGCAGCGAAGTGTCTGAACAGAATTGACAGCGAAGAAGAAGCCAATGAGAGAGTATTGTTTATGGCCAAGCACAATAAACAAAAGGTATCGAACAATGAAGAAGAAGGGTTGACCATAGAATAATTTTTTAAGAAGGCAATCAAGCTTATAAAAGAGCTCAAGGCTGAGAAGATCTGTTCCAGTACTCTTGAAGAACAAGTTCAAGGTCTCAAATTGAAATTGAAGAACACAAATATATTGAAGAGTCACTTCAAAAGAAGTTGGAAAAAAGCAACCAAGAAAGGGAAGCATTAGAAGCTGAAGTAGACTCGCTGTGTAAGGAAGTGAAGAAGGGAAAAATTATCCAAAACTATGCCAACAACTCAAGGGCATTGGAAGAACTCATCAACAATCAAGGATATTACAATGACAGAACTAGCCTCGGTTACAAAGAAGAAGAAGCAGGACCTTCTACATAAAAATACAATGAAACTATGAGATCTGATAAGCATGTATACTTCATTGGACAAGATTTACAAGAACAGCCTTGCAAGACAATTCCCCGACGAAGATTTCCATACAGGTACTAACATATTTTTCATGGCTATTGTTATTCATGTGGAAAATTTGGTCATAAAGTTGTAGAATGTCACACGTACCCTAGGAAATAATACAATTCCAAGAGATTTGTCAAATATGAACCTCCTAGGGCTCAATGAAACATCAATAGATTTGAACATTTAAAAAATAATATTGAATGTTACAAAAGTCAAAACTTTGGACACATATCCAAAGACTGCAGACTTGGAAATCCTCCAGAAGAATCTTCAAAGCCACAGAATGAACGAACATGGAAGAAGTGAAGAGTGATAATTGTGCTCATTCTCAAGGCTCAAAACAACAAATATGTGTGGTATGTTGATAGCGGTTTCTCAACACATATGACAAGAGATAGAAAGAAATTTGAATCTCTGAAAGAGAAGGATGGAACTGTGTCCTTTGGAAATGATGGATCTTCATATGTTATAGGATCAGGTACTGTCAGTCTCGGAATCAAAGATGCTCTAGCCAAGAATGTTCTATTGTTTGCAAACATAAATCACAATCTTCTCAGTGTTGGACAAATGTGTGATCAAGGACACACAATGTTATTCAACTCCACAAAATGTGAAATTGGGAAAGGAAGGTATGGTAAAATTGTGGGTACAACAAGTCGAGCTCCAAACGACATATATGTTATGGATGAAGAAAATAAAGCATGTCTAATAGCTAAAGAAGATGAAAGTTGGCTAT
The DNA here is from genome assembly GCA_000404065.3 of Pinus taeda. Taxonomy (NCBI): domain Eukaryota; kingdom Viridiplantae; phylum Streptophyta; class Pinopsida; order Pinales; family Pinaceae; genus Pinus; species Pinus taeda. Next base: position 68,143 of record APFE031700125.1, on the reverse strand, counting down.
GGCACAAACGAATGGGCCACATAAACTTTGAAAATCTTGTCAGGTTAAGCAAAAAGGAAGTAGTACAAGAAATGTCGAAAATATCAAAACCTTCCAATACACTAAGTGAGGCCCATCAGCATGACAAGCAAACAAAATTCAGATTTAAAACAAAAGAACACTTTGCATCACATCCATTGGAATTGATACATACTGATCTATGTGGTCCTATGAGAACGAAAGGCTTAGATGGAGAATTACATTTCATGTTAATAATAGATGACTATACCAGGATGATATTCATTAGTTTCCTAAAGAAAAAATTTGAAGCATTTGAGTGCTCTAAGATCTACAAGGAGTTGGTTGAAAATGAAACTGATTTGAAAATAAAGTGTCTAAGATCATATAATGACGGAGAATTCACTTCCAAATTATTTTAGCAATACTGTGATGAAAATGGAATAAAAAGACAATTTTCAACAGCACGAACATCTCAACAAAATTGAGTTGCTGAAAGAAAGAATAGAACCGTACAGGAAATGGGTAGAACAATGTTGAAGGACTCAAAATTGGATGAAAATGTATGGGTTCAAGCAATTGATACAGCAGTCTTCATTTTCAACAGAAGTCTTCACAGAAATAATTGCAACAAGACCCCATATGAATTATGGAAAGGTAAACCAACTAATGTAATATATTTAAGAATCTTCAGAAGCAAATGTTATATCAAAAGAGAAGATCAAAATTTGGGTAAGTTTGAATCACGTGTTGGCGAATATATCTTTGTTGGTTACTCACGCAAAATAAAGGCCTATAAATGCTATAATCTAAGACAAAAACAAATAATGGAGAGCATAAATGTTACATTTGACGAAGATGGTGTTCTAACAAATAATGATGAGGATCCAGAATCTTTGAAACTTGAGACAGAGACTGAAAAAGGTACAAAGAAAATTCCATAACAAGAAGAAATTTCCGACCAGAAAGAAGTAAATAATGATCAACAAGATATACATGAACAACAACAAGAAGCTCCTCCAAAGAGAAAAAAAGAATGGATTCAAAAGAACCATCCATCAAATCAAATCATTGGTGACATAAATGAAGGAATTGGAACAAGAAAAGGTCGACAGCTTAGTTCATCACAACAAGCTCACATTGATTTTCTAGCAACCTTTGAGTCTAGCAGTTTTAAGGAAGCCAGCTAGAATGAACGTTGGGTAGTAGCTATGAATGAAGAATTGGATAAAATCGAGAAGAATAACACCTAGGAATTAGTTCCACGACAAAAAGATAAAAATGTTATTGGGACTAAATGGGTGTTCAGGAACAAATTGAATGAATATGGACAGGTTACCAAAAACAAGGAAAGATTGGTTTGTAAAGGCTCTGCACAAGTGGAAGGAATTGATTTCGATGAAAAATTTGCACCAGTTGCCAGAATGGAAGCCATCCGGATGTTTCTCACCTATGCATGTTCAAGAAAAATAAAAGTCTATCAAATGGAGGTTAAGTCAGCATTTCTGAATGGCGAATTAGAAGAAGAAGTTTACATCGAACAACCTGAAGGTTTTCTACTATCAAAAAAAGAAGACTATGTTTTCAGGTTAAAGAAGAATTAGTATGGTCTCAAGTAGGCTCCCAGAGCATGGTATGCTCATCTTGATCGATTTCTACGTCAACAAGGGTTCAAGAAAGGTACTGTTGATAGCAATCTTTACGTACAAATAGATAAAGATAATTTAACAATCATTGAGGTATATGTGGATGATATAAACTTTGGTAGCAATGATGATCGACTAAGTAAGAACTTTGCTACAAATATGCAATGTGAGTTCGAGATGTCTTTACTTGGTGAGTTGACATACTTCTTAGGGCTTCAAATATCTCAGCAAGAGAAAAGAATATTTATATGTCAAGCCAAGTACATCAAGGAAATACTCAAGAAATTCAAAATGGAACATTGCAAACTTGTCCTTACTCCAATGGTAACAGGTTGAAAATTGAGCATAGATGACGCATCTAAGGATGTGGATCAGAGGTTGTACAAATCTATGATTGGTATTCTTCTATATGTAACAACGTCTCGACCAGAAGTTATGGAAATAGTTGGACAAGTAGCAAGGTTCCAAGCAGCACCAAAAGAATCACATATTATTTCCATCAAAATAATTCTTCAATATTTAAAGGGCACAACAGAATATGGCTTGTGGTATCCTAAGGGAAACAATCTCATTATTCAAGACTTTGTAGATGCAGATTAGATAGGAAGCACTGATGATCGTAAGAGTACTAGTGGAGCAACATTCTATCTAGGTGGTTGTCTCGTATCATGGTTGAGTAAAAAGTAAACTTAAATCTTGTTATCTACAGCGGAAGTAGAATACATTGCAGCGGAAACTTTTTGTACTCAAGTCCTTTGGATGAAACAAACTTTGCAAGATCTTCAATTATAATTCAGTGAGCCTATTCCCATGTTTTGTGATAACACCAATGCCATCAGCATCTCCAAGAATCCTGTCATGCATTAAAAAACAAAACGCACTCCAATCAAATATCATTTTGTTAGAGAACAAGTCGCTAATAAGAATATCAAACTTGAATATGTTGGTACAAAAGAACAAATTGTTGATATCTTCACTAAACCTTTACCTCATGAAGCATTTGAATATCTTTGACAGAAGCTTGGGATTATCCCATGTTCTCATTAGATTTTCCTTATTCATAAAATAAAGGTGGAGTGGAAGTGTGTACAGGTCCACAAGATAGTTGTGTGTCAAGGGGAGTTACCCTTTTCCATTGATGTCAAAGCGGGAGAGAAAGCAATAGGAAGAGGTGCCTTGATCGCAGGGGGAGTACTTGTGTTGCCATCAATGCCAAAGGGAGAGATTGGTGATCTAAAGATGATCTAAGGTTGTCATTGATGTCAACCCAAGCAGCACTAAGGATGACCCTTAACTTCCATGGATTATTGGGCATCATTATTCATGGTTTCTTGTCTCATAACCATTATAGGAATACTCTACTCAAAAATATATTTCTATCGGTATATATCTCTCCTTGTAATTCCTCACGGTTTGTAAGTTATTCAAGATTGAAGCTAGTAACCCCATGGGCTTGAGGCATAGAATTTATCATTGATTTTGGTCATTTAATAGTCAATAATTAATCCTTTTTTTAAGCTGCTAAAATCCCTCCAACATTCTTTATAGAATCCCTTCTCAACTCTATAAAAAGAAATCTCATATATCCTCCAAAAGTAGCAATCGTGGAATTTTTGCTATACCTTTATTTTTGCGAAGTCTTAGATGCTAAAATTAAAACCCATTTGGTCTGAAATCTAAATGAACATCGTCACTAAATTTCAAATCTTGGCTCTCTATATTTTCGGAGATATGATCTCTGAAAGTTAGGGTTTTTTGCAGGCTCCCGAATTTCATCACAAAGAGGTGACCTTGGAAATCGTCATAACTCTCTCACTGAGAAGCAAATTGGAATTATGTAAAAGGTGGTGTATAGTGCACGGACTGTAGTTTTATTTATATCAATTTTAGAGCTGAAGGAGGAAAAAGTGACATGTGGCACACCGTACAAGTTCGCTCTATTGAACTAGTCCATAATTAGGTCATTGTGAGAGATTGGGCATAACTTTTCCTTGAAGAATCCAAATCGGGTCAGACCTATGGCATTGGAAAGAAGACTTGGAGGGATACTATAGGACTAAAGGCACATATTGGGGATCTGAAATCACAGATATACATCAGATTCAATATTGTGCTCCTAGAAGGCAAGAAAAAAACTAGATCAAGTGTTGTCAAGGGCTACAAAGGACCAAACTTTCTATGGCAACAAAGATAAAGGTGCAGAAAAATGATGCAGCAGACGTAAGATCCAGATAAGTATCTTTCATATATTCATGTTCATCTCAAAATTGCATTAGGTTCTTTGTATTCTTATTTGTTGTTTTTGTTTAGAATTGACATATGCTCTACAGGATGAGGTAAGTTTTGTTATTATCATGTCATGGGTATTTCCTTGAAGACTTTTTGTGGGTATTATATATTCATCAAGAGAAGAATCAATGCATAATATAATGTTTTGAAGAGTGAGAAAGGGTAGCATGACAAGAGAATAAATCAAGGTGCAGAACAGTAGCAATAAGTTCACCACATGAAGTCTTCAAGTGGGCAGCACTACATACAATCATTGTAAAAGTATTATTGTACAGAGTCATTGTAAAAGTTGTGCAAGTGTCTATCTACCAAGAGTTGAAGAGGTAGTGTTAGGAGGTATAGGATCATCATTATGTGGTTGTGTCATAGTTGGGATTATGGTCTACTGCATCTTCTTCTTCTACATCAATCTATATCACTGTGAAGTGGACCATTTTCCCTGGTACAGGAGTCCATTCTTATTTTATTCTTCTATAGGGTGGTAGGGTGGTGTTAGGCTGGTGCATGAAGCCACCAACAGTTTCAAGCCTGCGAAAACTTCAGGGTGGTAGGGTGGTGCTAGGGTTAATTGTAGCTCGTCGGGTGTAGGGGCATCCGTTCAGTTGACTACTGAAGAATCTCAGGTGTTGGATTTTCCATCCAGTGGGAGATGGAGAAGAATGTTTTTCTAGATTATAAGAAGTTGAAGCTCTCTTTTCAATTGGAGTTGAAGATTAAAGAATTTTTAGAAAATCTTTCAGGTGGCTTTTGTCCCAAAGGGGGTTTCCACCTTAAAACCTGTGTGCATTTGTGTTCCTTTTGTTTACTACTATCATTGTACAAACATTGATAATAATTGAAGATTAACTAATGCTTTGAACGATTAATAATAATAATAATTGAAAGGAATATTGATTCACCCCCCCCAGTATTTCCAACAGTCTCTTTCTCCAAACATATATAGAGAAAAGAATAAATAAAGCTACAACATTGTTCTAATGGCTGCTTCAAAAAGTACATGGAGGTTGGAAGACCCTAGCAAGGTCATCTCCACCTTCATACTCCTCCATCAACTAAATCAACACTCTGGTTGACCAAGGCACCCATGGATTTCACATTACAAAAATCCTATCCAAAAGTGCTCCTTTGCTCCTAAAACTTATTCCAATGAGTTCAAAATGTCCAAACAAATGGCAATATAGCCTATTTTTGCGTCCCATTTGGTCAAAAATTCCCTTAGTTATGACTTATGTGAATCTTTCAACAATTTTCTCCTCCAAATCTAGCTTACTACCAGTTAAATTCATTATCTACAGTTAAAACTAGAAGTTCTGCTGCAATCAGCAATTTCACCGTCATTCCAGCCTAAGGACTCAGTGGTCACATGCGTAGTGGTGGTCCGGCAGAAAAGGATACAATTTTGCAGCCCTATCGGATAGCATAATTAGAGAAGTCCATCGGCGTATAGACCCTTACATCAGGTGCTCTGCAGACCTGTCGAGATTATTAAATATAACATATAGCATATCAGATCCAAGAACCCCATCGCAATCGCAATCGGTGCTTAAACCTTCGGCGTATCAGCACAACTTGCATTCTGCGATAACACAGACCCACTGAGATTATAAATCTCAATGCATAAAACATTACATCCAACAGTCTTATCGCAATCGAAAATTTTCCTCGTGGGTATTAAAGTCCATACACTGGGATAATAGTGGACTCACTAGGGTTATAAAATATAGAGTATAAGAATATCGGGTCTGAAAGTCCCCTTGTTATCACTCCAAGAAACTCTCCTTGATTGCAACTCGGAGATGTCTGGTAACATATAATCTTCAATATTCTTCTCTGAACTATTGGAATCAATGATGGTTTGGATCAAGCCAGATAACCATTTCAACTATGTTTTAACTCAAGACATGCATGAACACCCTCGGATTACAAGGCTTTAGACCACTAATGCTTAATATTTTGTCGATTCAATGAACGGATGGAGAATACTGACCATACCGGAAGATGCATACATAAACATAAATGAATGGCTAGCTACATGCAAAAAAAGAGAATATTGACTGTACCAATAGATGCATATATGACCACCTATGAATGGCTAGCTACAGGCAGCAAAGAAGCTTGCCAATCTAATTTATCAAAGCAGAGATAATATCACAGTTATCTGGCCTTAGACACAAAAGAAAACATAAACAAATTGTTCAAGTGCAACCTTAGAATCGAAGAGAAATGGACATTGAACATATAACAGCAAAATAATCTTGTATTACTAATGAATGAAGATGAGAAGCTTGAGTAGCAAAGTCTCTACAGTCTCTAGAAGTTTGAACCCCTATTACATCTTACTTTCAGCTATTTATAGTCTTTACAATGATACTCAGCCTTCTAAGGCTTGAGAGGTTTTAATCGATCACTCTGTCTTGTTTAACTGTTTGATTCCCTGAAGGCAAGCATGGCTTGGAGGTTTTTCCCCTTCTGACAGAGGAATAACTGCATTCAGATATTTTGGATAGTCTGTTGCATTGTCTGGGAGTTTTCCTATGCCAAAGATGCTCCATAATGTTTGTTGGTCTGGCTGTTGTGCTGTCCGTGTTGTTGATTCTCCGTGATCTTGTTTGATTCGGGTTGCAACGTGTTGTGGCCCTTCCAAACATTTAACAATGCATGCTTTTGTTATAGCATAACAACATTGCCCTTGTGGTGGACCTCTGTTGAAAACAATGTATATTTCTCTTTTAAATAGAAAACATAGCCATCACTGCTAAATCTCGCCTTCTCTATCGTGTCGGACTTCAAAGGTTTTCAACACTGGTTTATTCTTCTCTTGGGCCTACCCTTGTCGCCATCGCAATTTGCAAAAGCATGCTCCTCTGTATTTTCCTTGTATTTGGAAATCCGTGAAAAACACTGAAAAACACGTGAAATTAGCTTTGGAGGACCTAAAATAGTATATATTTTAACTCTAAAACCCTTTCGGGTCCAAGCTGTATCGCTGTCGGCACTACCAATTTCCCTTTTGTATTTCATTATAACAACGAAAATACACAAAAACACTAAAATTTGGCATTCTCAGACCTGAAATATTATATAATATCATTCCCAAACCGTTTCGAGTCTGGGCTGTATCACTGTTGGCTTTGTCATGTGTTCCTTTGTATTTCATTTAAACAATGAAATACATTAAAATACATTAAAAGTAGGCCTTCACACGGACTTCAAAATTTATCAACTATCGCATATAATTTCGTTGGGTCCGGCCCATCGAGTCGCACACATGCTTGTGCCTAGGCTCCACCCCATGGTATAGTGTCAATGTGATCCAATCACAATTGTTGATCGCTCAATGTTCGGACCTTATATATATATATATATATATATATATATATATATATATATATATATATATAATATATATATATAATATATATATATGTAGAGATGTATGTATGTATGTATGTATTATGTATTGTTTGTATGTATGATTGTATGTATGTATTATGTATGTATGTATGTATGTATGTATGTTAAGTATGTATGTTATGTATTATGTATGTATGTATGTATGTATGTATGTATGTATGTATGTATGTATGTATGTATGTATGTATGTATGTATGTATATGTATGTATATATCTATATATCTATATATCTATATGTATATATATGTATGTGTGTATGTATGTGTATATGTATATGTATATGTTTCCCACTGATGCGACCTGCCGATCCGATCATCGGAGATCGTTGATCGGTAGTGTCCTACACCCCTCCATAATTCCTCCTCTGTGATAGCGCCAATTGCAGTTAGCTGCTTAGGTTTGGCTCGTTGATCGGCTAGATCTAACGGTTGTTGTGCCTCGACTGTTAAAGCCTCTAATATGTAGTTTTTCATTGATTTTTCAATGTTTTGGCCTCCCGATATTGTTTTTCCTCCCTTTTAAGGGTTTTCCTCCTATGTTACTTCTGTTTTTTTAATGATCTTTAAGCTCTTTTGAAGATTCCAAGAGCATTTTTGGATCCCATTGCATGATTTTAAGCAAACTTTGGAGACTTTGGGAGTATTTTAGATCCATTTTTGGGCCGAACGCCAACAAATCTAACATTGGATCATTGTGGGGATGAAAGCCTCCCTGTGAGGTTTCAAGAACTACAGATCAATGCCTTTCCTGTATAAAACAAGACCAAATCTTCCTCCTAGTGTTCCATTGGGCATGGAGTTTATTTAGTATGAAATAAAAACTCGAAAACAACATATTTACAATACCAAAGCCCGAAAGCCTTAACTGAAATAAATTTCGAAGAACAGCCCATTGAATGGACCATCAAAAACATCTCCCCCTTCCTTTGATGCATGCCTTTTGAGAAAACAATCACCAAACTGAAAATTGACCCTTTTTACCTTTCTATGAAAGGTTTCTTTCTCTTGGTCAATGTGTATATCAGCCAATTCATCAAAGACTTGAAAAAGCCTATTAATTTTATCCTCTACTTCAAAAACTTTACAGCATTTGATATTATCAAGCAGAGATGGTCTACATTTCACCTCCTCTCTGCATACTTTCAGCCTTGGATGTTTTGATTGGGAGGTTTTGTACACCTGTTGAATAATAAGGTTTGCTTCATACTTTGCTGTGTAATTTGTGACCTAAAAAGTTAATATGAAAGATGAATCAATGCATTCTTATGTGTGGGATACAAGGGCTTCACCTATTCCTGTAGCTTCCTCAGAGCAGGCCCCGTCAAAGAACATGTCCCAAATTTGTGGGCCTTCTTCCTCTGTGATCTAGAAAACTGATTTTTTAAGTTGTGTAGAGGCCAACTAATAAGGCTTGATAATGTCAAGAGAGCTTATCCATGATAGCCTTGGGCATTGAATTATGGCTAGATCTAGTGTCTAGAGGGAAATTGTGAAGGATTTCATCATGAATAGACGGAGAAACATAGAATAATGGGGAGTTGTCTTCACAATTTTCAATTATTGGGCTGAGAATAATAGTTGGTTGGTCATTTTGCAGTTTTATATAGTCAGTGGAAGCTTAGATGGCATTATGCTCAAGAGCCTCAAGGATAGATTTCTTGAAGGACTCATTCTTCATTGGTTCAATCAGAGGCATAGGTATTCTTGGCTTCTGAATTTCTGATTGAAAACTAAAAGAAGAAGGGGACTTGTCAAGGTCTCTTACCTCTATGGTTGGAACTTTGAGGATGATAGGATCAATTGCTGGTTAATTCTACTTATTGGTTTGTTGTTCTAGGGACAGCAGCTTTATGAACAGGAGTTTCTATGACATTATTCATCATCAACCTCAGATTATATTGGTGTTGATCTACAGTTTGTAGAACAGCTTCACCATCCCATTCTTGGTTGATCTGGTCATTGAACAATGACTTCTCATAGGCAGCTTCGTTTAAAAAAAATGGCGTTTCCTTTGTCTTCCATACAATGGATATCATCATCCTCTTCAAATTGCTCTTCCTCCATGACTACATTTTGAAGAGGGGTCTTCACCCTTTGGTCTTCATTGGCATCTTTGTTTCTTTGCAAAATCTACAACTGCTCATTTTCTCTTTTATATGGATTTGGATTTGGAGGAGAAAAGATATTAGGAATCCTTCCTTTCCCAAAATGTTGCTCAACCTTTAATTTGGAAACTTTAGAGGCTAATGACTCTATCATCTTAGCCATTTTATCGATCTTGGGATCTAAAGATGATGAAGGCTCGCCCCTCTATCTCCTTCTATCAGCATTAAATTTGTGCTTTTCTGTAGCCATGATGTTTGATTCTACTTCCAAGGCTGCATCTTGCATACCATCCAAAGAAGCACATTGCCTCTCCCTCAACAATAAACAAAATTCGGAATCAAAGGCATTGGCATAGATGAGTCTAGCAGAGGTAGTGGTGGGTTTTACTTCAGCTAGTATCTTGTTGTACATACGGTTAAATCTCCTATTAAAATCAAACAGCAACTCACCATTTTCCCTCTGTAAGTTCCCAAACTCAGTGTGGTAGTAAAGGAGATCCTTCTTATTCCCCCAATGCTTTAGGAATGCATCATCTAAGGCCTCAATATTTGTTATATATGTTGGGGTCAGTTCCCTGAACCATTTTCTAGCCTCTCTGTCTAGGCTTTAAACAAAGACTCTCATCGAGACATCATCTTCACTAATGTCCAGGTTATCAGCATAGATATAGAATGACTCAAGATGTTCTTCAGCTGAAACACCTTCAGTCCCAGTGAACTTAGGCATATACTTCTGATACTCTCCAGTAAGCATAGCATTCAAAGGAGTGGGCAATATTAGAGGTCCATACCTAGCAACTATAATTCTCTCCATTTTGGTAGGTGCTTGTGGACCTACCATAGCTGTGGTGGCTAAAAGAATATTGGTAGTCCGAATGATGGAGGGCTGAGGAGTGACTGACAGGACTAAAGGAGTATGATGGGTAGGAGGTGAGGTTTCCTTTAGGCTTAAAGCAAAAGGAGAACCTAAAGAATAAGGAGCTTTATGAATCTCTGAAATTTTTTCTTCACTGCTAGTATTATATGTTATACTCTCAACATGTATTTGTTCTATTACAAGCCTTTCTTGAAGAGATATAGGAGATTGTTTAGGTTTACCTGAACCTAATGCTCCTTTCGGCAATACCTTTCTCTCTTTGATGAATTTTTCAGGTTCAGGTAACGGGTCAACTTGTAGCTTTTGAGGATTTCTCCGAGTATGCCTCACAAACTGAGCCAGAACTATGAAGTGGAGTCACCAAGAGGTTCGGCCTCTAGTAGAATCGCTAGACAGATGATAACAACCAAAAAAGTGCCCAGACTTTGTCTATCATCAAAGTTGGATCTATGTCGTTTCCCAGGGAAGTTGAGCTTCAGTTTCCTCTCCCTGGCAACGGCACCAATTATATTATCACTCCAAGAAACTCTCTTACGTTGCAACTCAGAGATGTTTAATAACATATAATATTCAATATTGTTCTCTGAACTATTGGAATAAATTATGGTTTGGATCAAGAAAGATAACCATTTCAACTATGTTTTAACTCCAGACATGCATGAACACCCTCAGCTTACAAGGCTTTAGACCACTAATGGTCAATAGTTTGTAGATTCAATGAATGGATGGAGAATACTAACCATACCGACAAATGCATACATAAACATAAATGAATGGCTAGCTACAAGTAGCAAAAGAGAATACTGACTATACCGGTAGATGCATATATGACCACCTATGAATGGCTAGCTACAGGCAGCAAAGAAGCTTGCAAATCGAATTTATCAAAGAAGAGATAAGATGACAATTATCTGGCCTTAGTCACAAAAGAAAACATGAACAAATTGTTCAAGAGCAAGCTTAGAATAGAAGAGAAATGGACATTGAACATATAGTAGCAAAATAATCTTGTATTACTAATGAATGAAGATGAGAAGCTTGAGTAGCAAAGTCTCTATAGTCTCCAGAATTTTGAACCCCTATTACATCTTACTTTCAGCTATTTATAGCCTTTACAATGATACTCAATCTTTTAAGGCTTGAGAGGTCTTAATCAATCACTCTGTCTTGTTTAGCTATTTGATTCCCTGAAGGTAAGCGTGGCTTAGAGGTTTTTCCGCTTCTGACAGAGTAATAACCGCATTCAAATATTTTGGATAGTCTATTGTGTTGTCTAGGAGTTTTCCTATGCCAGAGATGCTCCATAATGTTTGTTGGTGTGGTTGTTGCGCTATTTTTGCTATTGATGCTCCCTAATCGTGTTTGATTCGGGTTGCAGCATGTTGTGGCCCTTCTAATGATTTAACAATGCATGCTTCTGTTATAGTAGAACAACATTGCCCCTGTGGTGGACCTCTGTTGAAAACAATGTATATTTCTGTTTTAAATAGAAAACATAGCCATCACTGCTAAATCTCGCCTTCTCTGTCCTTTCGGACTTCAAAGGTCTTCAACACTGGTTTATTCTCCTCTTGGGTCCACCCTTGTCACCATCGCAATTCGCAAAAGCCTACTCCTTGGTCTTTTCCTTGTATTTGGAAATCCACGAAAAACACTGAAAAACACGTGAAATTGGCTTTTGCAGACCTGAAACAGTATATATTTTAACTCTGAAACCCTTTTGGGTACGGGCTGTATCGCTATCGGCACTGCCAAGTTCTCTTTTGTATTTCGTTATAACAACGAAAATACACAAAAACACTAAAATATGGCATTCCCCGGACCTGAAATATTATATAATTTCATTCCCGAACCCTTTCGGGTCTAGGCTATATTGTTATTGATGTTGTCATGTGTTCCTTTGTATTCCGTTTAAACAACGAAATACATTAAAATACATTAAAATTAGGCCTTCACCTGGACTTCAAAATTTATCAACTATCACATATAATTCCGTCGGGTCTAGCCCATCGAGTCGCAAACATCGTCGTGCCTAGGCCCCGCCCTATGGTATAGTGTCGATGTGATACAGCGATGTGATCCGATCACAATCGTTGATAGCTCAATGCTCAGGCCTTATATATATATATATATAGATAGATAGATATATATAACACAGCATATGTTTCCCACTGATGCGACTCGCCGATACGATCATCAGAGATCACTGATCGGGGATGTCCTACACCCCTCCATAAGTCCTCCTCTGTGATAGCGTCGATTGTGATTAGCTGCTTAGGTCTGGGCCATTGATCGGCTAGATCTAATGGTTGTTGTGCCTCGATTGTTAAAGCCTCCAATATGTAGTTTTTCATTGATTTTTCAGTGTTTTGGGCTCCCGATAGTGTTTTTCCTCCCTTTTAAGGGTTTTCCTCCTGCGCTAGTTCTGATTTTTGAATGATCTTTAAGCACTTTTGAAGATTCCAAGAGAATTTTTGGATCCCTTTGCATGATTTTAAGAAAACTTTGGAGACTTTGGGAGTATTTTGGATCCATTTTTGGGCCGAATGCCAACAAAGCTAACACCCCCTATCACAAATCACAATCGACATTATCAGCGGTGATATATATATATATCGATGGGTACTGGGTACAATATGCGATTGTGATATATCACATCGCAACCCTAACTGTGTCAGGGGCCGATTCTTAACATTATGTGATATGTGATTGCCATCGCATCGCATTGCAACCTAATTTGCATCGAGGGCTGATTTTTTAATGTCGACCTGTTTTTTGCTCCGATATGTGATATGCGAGGTCCCATGGCAGTCTGCCACTTAGCGCCTCCTCATTCGCTGAAGGGCTTTGCCATGTCATCCAATCCTGCCATGTTATCAAGTCAACCCTGAACTTTGACTTGCTCTAACTTCTACATACAAGCTCGGATTTGAGTTCTGTTCACATCGTTAGATTCTGAATGACGAGCTCTTTGATTTGAAGCTAAGCTTATCAAGATTCTGACACTTTGAATTTAGGAAAATTTTGAGCTCCTGATCACTCTTCCCCACTGAAAAACTTTTAGTCTCCAAAAGCATTAAATAATCTGCAAATTCTCTGTACTTTGTCTGCACCACAAGTGTCCTACAGGTTATCCTTCCTTCTCATTCACCTTTATTCTTCGGATCCATAAGCGATAAGCCGACACATGTCCATGTCACTATGGCCATCCACAACAACATCCTTCCCAAGAATAATTCCAAGAAGATGAGCACCTTGGAATTGCTTATCTACAAAATACTTATCAAGGATAAGATCCTAAAAGACTTTGCCAAATGAACCTAAACAAGATTCACATAGTGAATACTTGTATAACTTGAGTGCTATGCAAATTTTGAACATACTAAATGTGTTGTAACTACTCATACAGCAGTTTTAAAATGTTTTTTCAAACTACATGTAGAAATGCATTTTACAAAATGGAATAAACTTGACTCCCAAATTTCTTCATTCAACTTGACTATCAGCAAGCCAAACTAGCATTGTAATGCTTAAAGAAAACATTGTTGCATATAACTGATTTGTTTATGAACATCACTTTTCCAAATTACCCAACTATGGGGATATGCAACTAGTGCAAAACAAAAATTTACAAGCTTCAGTTGGACAAATAGTCCACCCATTTCTTACCCAACCAAGCGAATGCACCCTCTATTTGAAATTTCTCTTCTTTTGAATCTACTTCATGGATGGTCGCATCTTGTGCCACTTTTTCTTTTGTTGCTTCCTCTTCTGGTGCTTGCATGATTTGCTTTCCCTTACCAGGATGATGTTGTGGAAACAATTTCCAATACTTCTCCACCCAATGTCCACTGATATTGCAATGAGTACAAAAGTTCTTTTGAGCTCCTCTCATCTCACTTGCCTTTATCCTTGGATGAGATTTTCTCCTTTCAGTCTCAATTCTAGTAGACATAAACATCTTCTTGATGATTGTTTTTCTTTTATCACACTTATCTATACAATGGTTAGATGAAAGGCAAAAGATGCATGGAAACATTTTCCTCAACATGTTATTCAAATTTCATGTTGTTTTCCATCATGAATAGCATTCGAATTAACATAATGGTTATACCTATGTTTGTTGTCCTTTGGCTTACGTTGCCTGCGTGAGGAACTTGTGTAGCAAGAAGAACTCGGCTTTCCTTCTTCTTCAACTTTTACATCTTTCGTTGGAGACGTTCTACACTTTAAGTCCTCCTTGCACTTGAGGAACAAAGCAGGAACCATTTCTAGATGCAACTCCCAACATCTTGCCTCCTTGTGTCCTTTCTTACAGAAAAAGGAACACGATATCCATGAACTTTCGCTAGAATACCATTCTTATTTTGCAACATAGCCTAAGCCTTCGTATTTAGGCCTCTCCTTGGCCGCAATTGGATTTTTAATGCCTTGATGGTTTATTCCAAGGCCTCCTCCCTTATAACCCATCTTGTTCAAGAGATTGGATCCAATGTCTTTACTATGTTTTTCAAAGGCTGCAAATGAATTTACATCAACACTTTTGCATAAGAAAGAAGCACGTAAATTCTTACCATCTGCTTCATCTTTCGATTGACACGTGAAGATTTTTTCGATTTCCCTTTTGATTCGAGATGTATCCTCTTAGACTCTTCAGCTCTCTACATTCAGCTCCTCGGATTTTGGTGTTGATAGAACCTCATCTTCCACATCATGTGGACAAAAGGTACAAAATTTTCCATCTACCTTCTCGGAGGGACTTTCTACACTAGCATCTTGCATAATAGTTGTAGAAAAAAATGAAGATTGTGGAGAAAATGGTGGTTTATAGCCATTCTTATTACCTTCTTCTCTTGGAGAACATTCTCCTCTTGGAGGCCTAGAGCTTTCACCTTGTAATTTGGTATTCTTCTCTTCATAGAGGACTTTCACCATTTTTGCCATGTCTAAGAAAGCCTTTCTAAAAGCCTTCACATCCTCTGACATTCTTGCAGACTCTCCTCCTTGGGACATGCATTGCTTGAAGCTTCTACTGCAATTTGAGGTAGAAATTGGTGGTAGAGATTGTAACATTATTGCTTTCCTTTCCAAAACCTTCTCCTCAATGAGCTTCCAAACACATTCACTTGCAAACAACTGTCAATTCCTCCTTGCACAAGGAAAACCATAGCTCTGATACCAACCTGATATGAATTGGGACAAATTAGTAATGTTGTGATAATTCCCCTCATCAGAATTAAAAAAAAAAATGTGCTTGATATTTGACTCCAAAATAGCAAGTAAAATCATGAATTTTATGTGTTTTTACTTAAGTTAGTTTCATGAAGAAAACTTAAAACATGAAACCAAAACATTGAATGGAAGTGTGCATCAAACACTAATACACCAACCATTGATAAAGGATTTCACCCCTCCTGGGCTATATCTCCTTGGATCAACTCTAAAGGAATGACCCCTTCTCATTATGCTCAAAATTATTCAATGGTAAAGAGTACATAAGTGTGCTGACAAAAAGTCTAGTGGCTAGTTTCCCCTTCAAGGAAACATTCTTCTGCAAAGAACTCTCACTTTAAACACATGAACACCTAAAATTATTCATGAAACAATTAGCAAGCTAAGGGCTCTCAAATCAAGACCCCATACTCCAACTTCCAAGAGCATAAACAGTACTACAATCCACTATCCAATGAGATGTTATAGAGGCTCGAAAATTCTTCGATAGTGAAATGGTTGAAAAAAATCTTTGAAGTTGTGGATTACTCCCTTGTTGGAAGGATTTTCCCTTTTATTATGTTGATGTCTAAAATTTTCATTTGTATTGATAAGATAGGAATGAACTAATGCAAGTTCACCAACAAACCAAACTAAAAAGAATATGTAGAATATGAGCGCAATCGATGCAGGTGTTGTCTTATATGAAAGGGTAGATGGATTCTACATTATAGGTAACACATACATTCCTCTTTTGTTAATTCCAAAAGCGTTGTAGTTAGAGTTAGGCTTCTTGTTGATAAGAAAATCTCCAGGACATCCAATGTTTGTGCCTTACACGAATATGCTAGCACATGCGGTCACTATCTCCAGGGGAGACTAAGCATCTCCTTGATAATACCCACTATTTGATGGATTCGTGGTCACTCCTACCAAAATGGTCGCTATATTTATTGTCATTCCATCCACACCTGCATCTTCATTTGGTGGACTTAGAGGTGAAGTGGGGGGCTTATAAAGTGGAGCTGCAAAAGGCCACATGCATTTCCCTGAACACCACATGCTAGAGTCCCCGACCCATGCCAACACATTCTTTTTAGACCCAATTTAGATATGGGAATGAATCACAAAAGGCATGCAAATCCATGCAAAATCTCTCCACATAGACTTCGTCCACCATGAGAACAATGTAAATTCCTTTGTAGTCTTTGGGAAAGATTCTTTTAGCCAAATTTTGTCTACAAGAAATGAAATATTGCTTCTCTTGAGCTTATTTCCACATAAGCAAATTAATTGGAGGCTTGGCCTCCAATATTAACAACTCGTGAGATGCCTCATTTGGAAGAGTATTTATATCACTTCATGGTTTCCCACTAGCTACTCACTAATGGTTGGTTTTGAACATTTCTTCCAATGAAAACAATAAATTCAAAGACCACATATTTTTGGCATTCATTGAAATTTCCTTACCATAGAAGGGCTTCACTGTGGTACTACAATATGAGAGGTGTAGAGACAACAGATGACAATCTCCCACCTTGAGAAACTAAAATTGGGAACTCCAACATTGTGGCCTGAAATGTTGCAGCACAATAAAAATATGATGAGAAGCATCAAAGACATGCACTCGTGATAATTTTCCATGATTTCCCTACTACACCCATACAACAAGTGGGGAGAGAATGGGACAATCAAACACACTAATAAGATGTTTGCAATTGTAACCACAAACATATCCACATTATCTCTTCCTCCCAGAAGTTTGAAGTTTTCTTTTGTGATTGTCGTGATAACTTCACTCTCATCTTTGCATTGTAGTTTCCCTCCACAATAACCGAAATCGCACCCGTGATCTTTTCGAAATTGAAGACACAACCAGTCCTTCCCTAATGGGTCTCAGCCGAAATTTATCTACCGTCCATGAATATGACACCCCTTCTCCCACCATGTGGTATCCAATGTGATGGACAATGTTTTCGCCCATTCTATTACCCATCAAGAAGCATTGTGATAGATGGTGTTCACAGACAAATCATCTCGTCCACGTTCATGGAACCCTACAAGGTTTGTGAAATAGTCATCATAAAACCAACTAGTAATCCCCCAAGACCACTGCTCCAGAGCTTGGGAGGACCAATATCTAGGATCATTCTCTATTACAGTTGAAAAAGGAGCTCCACACTGGTCATGATAGCATAAAATTGTAGCACCACAACCCCAAACAAGACGTTAATGGACATTGGGCATTCATAGGTGGCAAAAGTGAAGGAAGGCATAATTGAAGAGCCCCCTAAAGATTTTGTTGTAGTGCTAGCATTCTTCCCTCATGGAAGGCAGTGGCATAAATAATCGATTTGACAAATCAATAAATAATTATTATTTTAATGGTTGGCATGTCGCTCATGAATCCACTTAAAAATGACCTCGATCTCAGTGTTCATGAGAGAAATTGCAACTTGTCTCTATAGTTGGTGGATTCAAAGTTCCATCTTTGTTTTCATAGATGGTTATGCTTTCTCCATTCATTGAGATCTCGCTTGGATCAACACGAAATATTAATAATTTAGCTTTCAACCTTTGAACAACAACAGGCAGAATACCCTCATGACCAGATACATGAAATAATATTTTTTATATCGATCCCAGAGTCACATATTTATATTTTTAGGGTACAAATATGAATATATTAATTGTTGGAGAAGAAATACCCCACAATATTTGGAACCTGAAGCATGACTTTGTTGGACTATGTCTGCAGTTTATTGCATGACTTTGTGCTTTGTTGGATGAGTGGACGTATGTCTTATTGAAGTTGCAACCCACAAATCGTGGCACCGGGTCTTGATAGAATTCCATGGAAGAGCCGCCATGGTGTGCTTTAGGGAATTATTGATCGATTATTGAAACTTTGTATCTTCTTCAAACCATTTGCAAAGGTGAATCAATAATGTTGCAATTATTGATGAAACAAACAATTTCTTCTGACTACTTTTATTGGATGCTTACATGCCCTAGGTCATCTAGCTCTGATACCATTGATCCAGATCTTGGGGGCTAATATCTAGAACCAAGAGAGAGAAGCAGAGAACCCAGCATGAGAACATTGATAAAGAATGTGAAAATTGAATACATCCTAAAAAAATGAGAAGAGCTAACAAAATACACTCTAAAACCCAACTCATTATTAAGAGAGAAAAATGTTCTTACAACTACGTTGTTTGGACCCCTCTGTCTTTTTACAAAATGAGGCCCATTATTTATAGCCTTTGTGAATTATGATACAATGGGTAAAGACCATGGGCAGATACCAAAGTAAATACCATGGGTAGATACCATGGGAAAATACCATGGGCAGATACCATGGGTAAATACTATGGGTAGAGGTCATTTTCCATTCGGATCATAATGTGCTTGTTTTGATTATCATCCTATACCATGTTGATAATTATGATATTAGTGTGATATTGATGATTTTGATGTTACTTATCATGAGCATCTTATGGTGGCTAATCATCATGGTCAAATGTCATTAAAATTTATCTAAGTGTGCTAAGATACCACAATGGTGCATAGGTGCATGATTAGGCAATAATTTTGGTTTGGTTATTTAGTGCAGTTGATGTTGAAATTTGAATTTATCAATGATATTTTGTTACAAAATATTGATGACATCTTAGTGGTTAAAGGCATAGGTTACATGCTTTCCAAACGACTCACACATGGGTGATGGGGTTGTATGGAGTAGATTGGGTTTTCTTTGGAGGAGTGGGAGCAAATGTTCCTAACTCCACCTACTAGCACTTTAGTTATGGCTTGGGTTAGAAGGTTGGGAACATTCACCTTGAAGTTGCAATATTCCATGAGGGTTGGACTGTGCATTTGGTCACTCACCAGGTTTCACTAAGGGGTGCACATCAAGGCAAACACCTTGATCCTTAGTCACCACTTGTCTCAAATGAAAGGGTAACCCTAGATTTAATAGTTATCTTCATTGTCACACATGTTTTCCCTTCATATTATTCACATATGCTTGAATGGAAAGCATCGTGGAACCCTTGAAAATGTAGGAAGAGTTTTTGAAGGGGACATTTGACCATTTGACTTGGCATTCTTAATATTAGGAAATAGAAAGATACTTCAAGAGAAAGCATTGTGCACCCTTAGAACTGCAAGAAGAGTTCTTGAAGTGCAGAATTCACTTAGAACCCTCAGTATCAGGAAGCAGAAGGATACTTGAGGGGCAAGTGTGGTGGCACAAAACCAAGTTTCCTTAGTATCAAGAAACAAAAAGGTAAATTTAATGTCAAGATAATGGGCCAAAGCACTGAAGTTAAATAGTACATGTGAAAGTGAAATTTAGAGTAAAATTTTATTTCAAAATTCAAAAAACTTGGAAAAAGGGATTAGGGTTAGACTTGAATCAAACCTTATAAAAATCAAATGAAAAAATTCTATCTTGATAAAGTATTTTAGTTTTCCTAAAACATATGGGAAGAATATTCTAAATTTGAAATAATAATTATAAAATGTTTAGTCATAATAACTCTTACGGGTTTAGTAAGCATGAGATAAAAATAATCTATTCATAAATTAAGAAAAATAATATTCTAGAGAAACCTCCATGTGGGAAAGCATAGAATTGAGATCAAGGGACAATAAGAGAAGAAATTAAAAGAAAATATAAATTAAAGGAAGTTAAATGAAATTAATAAATAATTGAAGTTAGAACATGGGTAGGACTACTTGTAAATCAATTCCAAACATCAAAACTCCAAGCCGGAGTTGGTGAAAATAAATAAGTAAAGGACATTAAAAAAGAAAAAGAAAAAATCAATAAAAATAAAAGAAATTAGAAGAAACTAATAAAAAACAAGTCAGAAGAATAACAACAAAATAATGGAATTTAAAAGAAATAATAATATATGGAAAGCTAAAAGAAATAATGATCTAAGGGAAGTTAGAATAATAATAAAATAATGATGGTTAAAAGGAATAATAAAGGATGGATAAAAGAAAATAATAAAATAAGGGTGGCTAAAAAGATAATAATAATACAATGGGATAATTTTGCAATAATATCCAAAGGACAATGGAAATTTCCTATAAAATAAGACCAAGCAAAGAAGACCAAGCTAAGAAAGAATTATCGGAGGTACCATAATGTTGACGAGTGTCCTAATGTTGACTATTTTCTATGTGACTAATTTAGGCTTGTTGTGAGTTTGATGTGTGGTGAGTTCTTTACTTTGAGTAGGAACCTCTTGGGCTATAGAGCAACCTCCACACTACTAATTTATTTAGCATTCCTACAACCCCATTACAATTCGAGGGTTCATGGGTAAGAAGAGTACCTAAGAAGAACTTTGGGAGGTTAATCAGTGAGTCAGTCATGTTCAGTAATGCTTGGTGCAAGGATTGTAGCAGCTCGATGTCTATATCAAGTTTACGTAACCCAACCCAAAATTTCCTTTATCAGACCCTTGGTGAATGGTAGATTCATTTAATTGCATTAAGATGTTCATTGTTTTCATATTAACATTCATATAAATAGTTTAATCAATATATATTATTAGTGAATTGCACATGTTAACTGAGCAATGAATATGTAATAACTGTATATTGATACAGCGTTTGAAACAATGAATGTTGTTGGTTTTCCTCATCATTATTATTGATGATAATTTCCTATTGGAAATTAAAGAAAAAGAAGGTGAATTGAGGTTAGGATTATTAATGTTTTGGTTAGTTGGATATGGGTGTTACATGAGATAAAATATAAACAAAATTGGATATGAGATTGAATAATTAATTATTGAGAATCAAAGAATAATCCATTTATTTTATAAACATTAAATATGAGTACATATATTCTTAATTTTTCAAATAAATAGTTATTTGAAAAAGTGTAACATGTACTTTTGTGTGAGCCCCAAGCGTGAGCTCAATTGGTCGAGTTCCCTTTGCTAAAGCACCTTGTCATTGGGAGGTCACAAGGCCAATTCTCCTTGACACCCTCAAGATTAGGCTCTGTTAGTATGATAGGCGGGATGTGATCCCTTCACTTTGATCTGCCTGGACTTTCCTCGAGGGAAAAAAACATGTACTTTTGTGTCCAATGAATCACCAAATGAAGAATTTAACTTATGATGAAAAATAATTTCACATAAAATATATGAATAATAAAATTATATATAGTCATGGTAATGCAAGAATGCAATTCAACACATTCAAATAAACATATTTCTTCAAAATGATGCAATCCTTCAATCTTTATTAAAATTGATATAAGTACAAATTTCCATATACGATTTTCCAACCCCTTCCTCTAAGGAAGAGTTCCCTTTTTAAACCCACTTGTTAATGCATTTTCTTTGATTTTCTTCGCCTACTTAACTTTCTCATAAAATGAAATTTGTTACTATTTTATTACATTGGAATAAGACTTCGTATTCTTCTTCTCTTCATGTTTCTTAAAATACATTTCTCATTGACTATAGATATCCATCATATGCTAAATAAGTGGTGAATTTAGATTATCTATACTCAACTCATGCTGGTAAATTCTTCTAATAATTTTTATTTCTCCTTTGTTGAATCCTGAAAATGAAATTGAAATAGCCTTTGAATATTTTGTAGAGGTTGCTATGAATTCATTGACTTCATAGTTTTCCCAAGTTGTGATTTGAGCCATCTTTTCTTTATCAGCATCTCTCTATGAGAATTGCATAACTGAATTGGAGATGCTTGTCCTACATATTCAACATGTGTCATGTTAAAATCTCCAATTAGATCCACTACAACATCCCAAAGATTTAAACATAATTGGCTTTCTTCTTCCATCTAATCATCAATAATTGTGCACGCATTGGTTTAGTTATCTAATGGTATTTGGCATTGAGACGCTTCTTTTTTAGTTGTTCTTGTGATGTTATTAGGTGCTATTTAATTTTTTCATTCCCATGGTCTAATTTGATCAAAATCATTTTAGGCATTCTTCTATTTTTCAAGATAAATTTCTATTTTATCAAAAAAAAAATTAAGAAAATCATTATGATGTTGTTGAATGTTGCATAATTTTATAAATAAATATTCTTGTATATATTTCATCTTGATATTAATTGAGAGGGATTTTTCTCTAAAGAAATCACAATAATCCTATTCAACTGTGATATTTTTAACGTGTGCTTCCACTCTGAAATGTTCTTGATGCTGACAAGAAATTCTTTAATTTTCATATCTTGTTCCTCCTTAACAGATGTCATTCCTTTTTGAAGTTCTAGATTTAATTTTTCCAACTCCCTTTGGTGTTGGTTATATATAAATTCAAGTAGTATACCATGTTGATCTTTATGTTTATTCACTTGTTTTTGCTCCCCTTCTATGGTGGACTCTGATTTTTTAATATTTCTTCGAGATAAAAATTTTGAGTTTTTTGCTTTTTTAACTCATTACCAGTTCATTCACAAACCATGCACTAGCATTAGCAAATTCCCTCAACGCTGAAGTTGTTTCTTGAGGAGATTTCTTTTGTTGTTGTCTAATATCATTCCAAATCAAAAATTGTTTAGAAGAATATTCTTCAATCACTCCTCCTTTTCTTTCTTAAGCCTTTCTTCAATTATACCTTTCTTAGTACTACTAATGAAATAAATCACCCAAAATTATTATAGTTTCCTATATATATTCTAATTGATCTAAGTCAACCATGGTAAGCATCATATCCCACTAAGTGTTGTTACTAATGTAACTAAGATTGGTGTTTATGTAACATTGATTTGAGAATATTTGGTTACAAAAATCCAAAACGGACTTTGCGAAGTGTCAATCACCTCTTTTAATTGTTAAACACGCATGAAATGTAGATAGAAGATAGGATAAAACTTTGAATGCATTTACTATTAACAATGATATACATTTATATTACATCATTGTGACCCTTAGTCTTCATATACCAAGTGGTATCTTGGACTCCGGTGACTATTCACATTCCACACCAACCCTTAGGCAATTAGGTGTCCAACATCCCCCCCCCCCCAATCTGAATGGGTATATATGAGTCCAAGAAGAGAGCTATAATACAAAAATACAACAATTCATGACATCAATAAGCCAAATGTTCTCTCTGAGATGATGGCATAAGGTAGGAGAACTCGAGGTCTCAACCTGTGGTGGTTTTAGGATGATCACCAACACTGAACACTTAGTGCAATTCCTGGAACTCTTCCAAATCTGGAAAGAAGTTGAAGTCTTCTGCTAGAGGAAGTGCTCCTTAATGCTTTGAATAGGGAGAGCTTCAACCTGGAAAAAAAAGGGAGCTCTACAACCTATGTTGATTTAAGGAATGCCACCAACCAAAGGAACGCTTAGTGTGATTCCCATAACTTTTCCAAAACATGGCAAAAAGTTGAAGTCTTTTGCTAAAGAAAGTGTCCCTAATGCTTTGGAGAGGGAGACCTTCAACCTAGAAAATGGAGGTTTGTAACCTGTGGTAGTTTAAGCAAGGACACCAACCATAGGCATGTTTAGGGGATTTTGTGTCTCTAAGGACATCTCTGAATCTGGGTATAACTGTCTCTAGTTGTAGGCTCAAGCAACAGGTTTAGATTGTGGCTCAGGCTCACTTGATTTGTATTTGAAACTTGTAGTGACCATCAATTCCCCCCTGTCAAATACAAGGTGGGATGATGGAGAAAACTCAACTACAAGAATTTTTAATACTCTATGATAATTTCTGACATATATCTTTTTTGTTGTTGAAGCCCATTGCCAAGAAGTGATCCATCCAAGGTGAATCTTTGTTCTTGTAGGAGACTTGTTTTTGAAGCTTTTGTTTGAAGAATGAGTGTGCTGACAACAATGCTTGCACAAGTGAAGATCAAAATAGTGATCTTTCACATGGCCAACTCGGTCACAACGTTGGCATTTGACAATTTGTTGTTGTGGAAGAGGAGTGAGGCCTGGTGAATATGAACTATCATGCAAAAACACAGCACTATGAAACTAGACGGGCTTGGAGTACTCTAGAGTGTGACGAGAAACTTATTTACCATATCCAAGACCTGTTTTATTTTTGTTGTTGACAATATCCTTCCAAGGTATATGATAAAATTGGGAAGTGCAGACTGAACATCTACATCTGCATGCAAATCTGCTCCTTCATTGACTTGATTAGTTTCTGGCCGTTGATGGGATTCAACTTCAGTCTCAAAAAGGGGATTTTTTTTTAATTTCATAATGTTTCATTTTTTGTTGTAACTCATCTTACTAAAGTTATGATTCAAGCTGCAAAAATTCGATCTTTTCTTGTGCATCTTGTAGACAAATTCTAATACCAGACATAGTGTCCTCATTGATTTTAACCATCTCATCGACATTTGAATGAGTGAGGATATTTAATAACTTTAATACATCACCAATTACAGCCATTTAGAAAAGAAGTATTAGTTGACAATGAAAATGGTTACAAAGATTTTTCAATCTCCACTGCAATCAAAACTTTACTCTCTATGTAGCATAAAATATATCTTTATGATACGTGTATAACAAGCAACAAACCAATCCATTTTAAACAAGCAAGCACTTTAAATCTCAATACACATAACAATTCAACACACTGTGTTAAGCATAGGCTAACATGTATTCAGCATAATAGAATCCTCAAATATGAACCAACATATAGGGCTCTTAATGCTTCAACAAATTTGAATGGAGCCACACGAAGACTAGACTTATGGAGAGCATAAACCAACTCGCACAGGCTTCAAAAACAACATTATTACTCGGCCAACAAACTGTATTAATTCACCAACGATTTGCATGTCATTTGGGCCAAGCACAAACGGTCACGGCCTTCAAAAAGGCTCAATGCACATAATTATACCATACAATGTTCAACATAGCACAGCATTCAATTTATCCCAATTTTCATTTTATCCGAGTTGTATGCAACACTAAAATTAACGGTCGTTGAGTCATGCCTTCCGAACAATACCGACCATATTGGGATGCTTCAACAGTGCATTTTAGTTTGTCTTGTGCAAGTCACATCATGGAGTATCGTTGTTGTTTTGTCTTGGAAACTCAAAGAAATTTGATGTGGCTGATTTCAGAAATCATAGGGAACATGGTAGTCAGACTTTGACTGCAGTTTTGTGATAATGATTTTTATTTTTTTCTATAGTAATGAGTTCCTAGTTTCTAGAAAATAGCATGGTAGTTACAATTTGATTGTAGTTTCACGAGAATTTTGCATTGTCAAGCATTAGATGCCTTGAGTTAGGACCCACCGCTCCTAATCAACTTATAATAATGTAAGAGATGTATTTTTGTTGTAGCGGCTACAACCACCCTCCAAAATTTTGCCTTAGCCTGTTTTGGAGCCTCCCTACTAACCTTTCACAGCACTTTGTCTTGCTTCATCAAGTACTCAAGCTTCAATGTTTTTGTCGCTCAAAGGTAGCTTGTCGATCATAGTTGATCTACTCCCCTCACAGGTTGCTCACCTGGACTTAGTCCAGCTGCAGGCTAAGAAGCTTCCCCTAGAAAATTGCACATTTCTGAAGGGAAACCAGCCTTCCCTCCAGATATTGTGCAATACTGTCTGGCAACCTGCTGGACTCTAGGATTGCGCAATCGTGTCAGCCAACACTCCCAGCAGGATTTGCACAAATTTCCCTAGCAGGGTTACTCAACCCAAGATTTGTGAAAGTCTGGGTAGCATTCGATTGCTCTGCCTAGAAATTACGCAATCCTCCTGGGCAGTCAGCCTAGCTCCCAGCTAGGAATGCGCATTTTTCCCAAGCAGTTGAGCACCTGCATGCATAAGCAATCTGGTTGACCAGTTCCACCTGGGATCGAGGAAACTTGACTTGCATGCATGCATGACTTTCTCTTCCCGGAATAGCAAGAGACAACATGCAAAAGGCATCCCATGATTCAGGGAGCTATTTTTAGCAGCCAGGGGTTACATGCAAAGTTGTTTTAGAAGTTTCCCTCCAAGTGTCATTTTTTCCTAGATTTGAGGCATGCGCGTCATTAGACCAAACTTATTTATTTTTCGCATCAGAGCTCATTCATTCACATCGATCTTAAAGCTTTAACATCCCACAGCACATCTAGGACTCTTCGACACATCCGGCTTAGCTATTCATGGGTAAGTGGCCTCAACTTGTCTTTTTTAGCATTTCTGTCACTTTTTGTGTATTCATTTGTGTGAGTGTTGTTTACTTGATTTCTTTGAACGCTTTTACATGTATACTAGCTTTTCCTAGCTCTGTTTCAGTTTTCGTTGCTATCTCACTGTTGTCACATGCATGAAACTATTTTGCACAGATGTCCGTCGAACCGGCGAACTACGTCACCCACATGCATTTTGATCTGTTTATTGAATCTTTCATTCATGTTTTGCATGCACTATCAATCACTTCTGCTATCACTTAGTTTCACCATGCATTCACTGTCTTATTTACTTTTTGTTGCCCGTCAGCGAGTCGAGCCAACCTTGACATGGATTCTGCCTTCACCAAGGTTGCATTGCGTAATCTGGGAAAGGAAGGCTCACCTTCCTCTCCAGAAATGTGCATTCATGCCCAGCACTGGCCTCCAGGACTATTTTGCGCATTTCTAGAAGATAGTGACTGCTTGGCCCAAGAAATTGCGTAAATCTGTCCTTGGGCCAGCAGTCCTTCCCAGTTGGAATTGTGCATTGCGCAATCCCAACAACCAACTGCCTAACTAGATTGTGCATTTCGCAGATCCAATAGCTAATCCTACCTCCCAGATAGCCCAGACTTCCTTTAGCATAGTTCTGGCAGCCAGTCACCCAGCGTCCCAGTAAAATTTGCACAATCTTGCTCATTGTTTTCCCAGGTATGTGATGTGTCCTTCCTCGGATTTGCTTTGTTCCCACTGACATATTTCATGCCATGCATGCTGCTTGTTTCCAGATCTTCAAGGTGTTCATCTGTCTCAATGGCTTCCAAGAGAACAGGATCACAGGAGACTGACAGAGTTGCAGTTGGAGCAATAGTTGAGCAGGTGTCCTCTTTTCTGCCAATCTATGAAGATATGAAGTTGCATCTAGACAAGGACATCAAACTGAAGTGGCAAGAGGTTAATGAAACATCTGCAGGAACTTTTGGGGAAGACCTCGAAGACCATCAGGTGTACGTGAACATTCACAAGTCCGGCTTGTACCGGATTGCATGTAGATACCCCACATTCCCATGCACGAACAAGATTCAGTGGATCGTCTCTCACACTGATCCCAAGATGATGATCTTGAGTAGTGTCATTGGGACAAAGCTTGCAACCTTCTAGGCACCAGATTATGATGACATGTATCAGATGTCAGAGCCAGTGACTGTCATGAGTCCTCCATTCAGCTTGCCCAGTAGTAGAGGTAACTCTAGAGACATTCTAAAGTATTGGGTAAAGGAGCCAGCTCGTTTCAGGATGACACCCAACTAGATCTACAAGACAAATATATTAAGGAAGGCATACCAATACTTGGTCATATTCACATGTCGACTGAGTGGCCAAGCGAGCACTAAAACCTTTCCTCAGAGTTGGGTGATCACATTGGACCAACTGGCTTGAGAAGGAAGACCATGCAATTGGTCTGGCATACTAGCTCATCAGCTGAAGGAACAAGTCATGAAGGCTCGACAGTCACCTGAGGGTATGCATGCAGAGATTTACATGTCCACCTACATCCTAGATGCAGTCTGTGTCTAACATGAGTTCTCGGCCTTGGAGTGGGCATGGTCACCGGCGGAGACTATTGTAAACACATATTTCAAGTTGTTTTCTGAATGCAACTTCAGGAGAGTAATCATACGGTTGTCCGACCATTTTTTCACCCCAGTATACAGGATGATGTTCAAATAGGATTCACCCTGCATGCCAAAGGAAGCAATGGAGGCGTTGTTAAGTATTAGAGATTGGTATGCCTCAACGTCCAGCACTTTCATCTGAATGTTCAGTGCGGAGAATCCTCTGCATGTTCTGTCAAATTTTTCCTTGGATGTATTGGTCATGCAGGAAGTAGCTTATCACATCTTGGCAGGATTGACATCTAGACTGTAGCAGAAGAAGAAGGCACATTGGCTCACTCTTCTATTACAGATTGGGTTATATGAGATCCAAAGTATCAAGCAAGCGGATGTCGAAGAAAAACAGATGAAAAAGTACCCATTTGACCTCCGAAGCTTCAACCTCTATGACCCACATTGCATTGTGAAGGATCACTTCTTAAGAGTTCAGTTCAACTGGATCCATGGGGCATTTCATTGGGCTGAGGAAGACACATGGAGGTATTGCTAAAATTCCTCTAGACCCAATGAACAGGTCAGCTTTGTCATAGAGTGGTTAGCAAAGCAGCATCACGGAGAGCACCAGTAGTAGTAGAGGCAGCAGAGCCAAGCATACCTATGCATTACAAAGGGAAGAGAAAGATCATCGATCGCATGGAGGAGGAGAAAAGCTACAAGTTTCCAGCAAATCCACTTGTAGAACAAGTAGCTATGGCTATTCAGGTGAAGAGGCAGCAGTGCAACAAGCGCATCACACGAAGGCAGAGGGATAAGAAGAGAATGGAAGAAGCAGAGAAGGAGTTGCATGAGCTAAGGGAGCAACTCTGGAGATGGCCAAGCAAGGAGGAGACTTAGTGACAATGTTTGTCTGAGCTGAACTGAAGAAGGCAATATTAGATGAAGCATTGTCCCTTGACACAGTTATGTGAGCATTATACTCCAAGTTTGATACCGTGCACCAAGTAGTTGTCCATCTCCACGAATGGCAGTAGCGATGTGTTAGAAGAGCACGCATCTTGAAGAACATACATGATATTGTTGATAACATGCAAGCATGGACGACGAAGTACAAGGGAGCCCCGCTTCACTTGCCAAAGATGATGAGGGCCAATGTGGTCGAGCTGTAAGCACATATTCGAAGTCAGATCTAGAACTATGAAGACCTACTGCAACTCATCACTAGCATACATGAGTATTCAAGAGCATGGATGTTATTGTGCACACACATGCAATCCCATCACTTGGGACTCTCACCCAAGCGAAGACAAAGAAGCAGGTCCAACAAGAGCTTGACTCGTACTTCTACGAGTTGATGTGCATTGCCACCAGCCCAGACTTTCCTATCAGTGTAGACATCATGCGCAAGTATGTTGTTGGTCCAGCCACATTGAAGACAATGATGTGCATGCTTTCAGACGAGTTGGACAGAGGAACCAGGGCAGTGTACCCAAATGCTATGGAGGCAAGGTTCAGGTTTCAGACAGAGGTCACAGTGGAACACACGGACACTATCAAGGACTACCAATCTTGGCATCAATATGTTACTATTGATCAGAATGAAGATGTCAAGCAATTGGACTTCTATAGTTGTCTAAGTCAGAATGATGTCTAGTTTGGTTTGTTCAAGCCATTGTTCACATGCGTACATGTGCATTGTAATGTTGAGTCATGTCAAGTGTAATTCAAGTCTCAATAGTGGATGTAAAAGTCATAGAGTAGGTGAAGAGTCATGAGGGTAGTTGAATGGTCACAAAGGGGAATGTTAAGGGTCACCCCACCCTTTGCTATAAATAGCCTCTCATAACTCATTGTATAGGCTTTTGGTCAGCCAAGTTTCTATTAAGACTACCTTGAAGAAAGCTTGGACAATATTGTAACGTGCATTGGCTTCTCCACTGTACGGAGCTAGTACATCTCTTTGGAGGAGCAAGTAGATGTGGCTGTAACATTTCACTGATGGGGCTAGCAGGTTTACATGGATGTATTGTATGATTGGAACTTACACTTCTTTATATAATAAGAGCTAGCACATTCTCATGCATATGTTGTTATTGTAGGTGGACTGTTCTGGTTGCCTTAATGATATATGTTGTTTAACTTACGTATTTTGTATGAACTAATTTGTATGCAATTATAAGAATCTTGTTACAAATGTGTTGTTGGTTTAACCATCACTTTGGATTGTCGAATTTTCTGCTTTCCAACTTGTGATGCGTCTTCGCTCGTGTGTTCCCTTCCCAGCTGAGCACTGATACAGGTTGTCAAGGGGCGCACTCATCTCACCCCCTTTGTGTTAGAACCTTTCATGCATCTTCCTTAATTCGCTGCATTGGTCACACCCTTCCTACTGACAGAGTTATCTTACTTGCCTCTGTGCGACATCGCGGTCAAGGTCTATCTAATTGGGACTTCTTACCGAGGAGATCCCCTTGACATGTTGGTAGGTCCAGCACCGTCGACACTTTTATATCCCCAAAAAATAAAAATAAAACTCTTCTACCACATCCTATACATCATAATGCCACAATAGCCACAAGCAAGGTCTAAAAAATCCCAGTATTCAGCCTTTATGGTTCTGCGTTTCCTCTTTCTTACCAAAGCATGGAGTGAAGTCAGAAGGAAATAGAGGCGAATAAAAAAATCCAAATTTGATAATATGGCATGGCATCAGGGCCCAGCAAAAGACAGATGAGCACATTTGACATGGCAGTCATGAAGACATTTCAACACATCATTCAATGATTAAACACTCTATATCAACCATAACCAGCGTGCAGTCAAACTCATAGTCACGATTTACATAGGTTATACATTCTAAAGACAACAAACATCACAGTTCCAACACCCATATTAATCTTTACACGACATATAATCCAACTCAATGCACAATCAACTATACAGCAATGTGTCGCTTCACTCGCTCAAATGAATCGAGAAAGCAGGTATGGTGAGGACGATTTTCGCAAACCAATGCAGCAATGATGACAACGTCCTTACTATTTCAACGCAATATATCTCAGGCATCTGTCTTATTCAAGATCAAAACCCGCGAAGATTGCCTTTAGCTCCTCTATTCGCTCCTTTGAGAGGCTCTTCTCGCCCGTGGGGATTTGTCCAAATAATCTTAGTTAATTCCCAATGAAAGGAAGCATAACCACCCAACAATTTCACATTTTCTGCGTAATTTCGAACTGCATTTTCAAATACTCATTGGCTTCTTCATTGTTTCTCAATGCTTTTCATCGCAAGGATAAGGAGGGTCCACATGTTTTTTGCTTTTTTGTGTTCTGTACCAGAGAGCAAAATTTACGAGCAGGAAGAGCAGAGAGGTGAGTGTTAGAATAGGAAACACGTTGAGTGAGATGGCAGAGTGAAAATGGAAACAGAAACAGAGAAAGGTAACGGGTCGGAGGCCAAATATATTGATGAAATGTGGCTGCCTACAAATTCACAGAGAAGATAATTGAAAGAATAAAGTGTCTCCAAGTCAGTCAAACGCGTTTCTAAAATGTTTGGTGTACCTAGACACAGGAGCAGAGGTACGATCTGAATTTACTAATGGATAGATATGGCAGAGAGCGTTTTTGAGTTGATTTTCCAAACTGTAAGCAACACAGACCAGCACTATTCAAGGAGAAGCTTAACTGGGGACCAGCAGACTCGACCTCTCTGATATCATTTTAAACACACATGGAATGTGGATAGAAGATAGGATAAAATTTTGTACGCATTTACTATTAATCATATACATTTGTCTGCCTAGGGTAGCTATAGTGGCAGTGGACGTGGAAATAAAGTCTCACTGAACCAGAAGTCTTGGGTTCAAATCTTATGCTACCCTCCACGTAGCAGGGTGAACAATGGACATGTAAATACTAAATCGGAGAGTCCTACCATGCTTAAAAAAAACAATGATATACATTTATATTGCATTATTGTGACCTTTAGTCTTCATATACCAAGTAGTCACTTGGACTTAGTGACTATTCACATTCCACGCCAACCCTTGGCAGATTAAGATTCCAACATTAATTATGAGAATTGCAACTCTATGCTACTTTCCTTTTCAGAAGGATTTCCATCTAGATGTCCTGGTTTTTTTTGTATCTTGTTAATCTATATATACATCTTGTGTTGTTTCTTTTTCATGTATTCCCTAGGTTGGTTGATCTTTCTCTTGCTTAATATCTTGTGTTTCTTCAATTGGATCCTCTTTGTTCTAACTATCCTTTTGGGTATTTTGAACAATGTCATCTTTAGGTTGTCCTTCGCTTGAATTTTCTCCCCCGCACTTCTATGAAATCCCATTATTTTTTCCCTTCTCTTCAAAAAAGATTTTTGTCTATTACGCTGAAAGCTAAATAATTGAACCTTCTCCTAGATATTTTCAATATTCAAAAATATTTGAAGAATCTATTCATAATTCGAAAACTCCATTAAAAGGAGACTACTCATGAAGATAAGATTTTGAAAAAAATTACTAATTTTCAATGGATATTGACAATCTCTTTGGGCCATGCCTACTAAAACTTGTGGGGTGCAACCAAATGTTTTATAACTATTTTTCTTCCTTCCTTACATGCTTAGGATTTAAAAGAGTATAAATTCCTAAGTTTGTATCAAAGGATGGCCATAGCATCTTAGAATTTTGTATCAGATATAGTAATTCTTATAACTACATTTTGATAAGTAATTTATTTCCATACGATAAGTAATTTATTTCCATACAAATCTATCAAGAGCAAATTTTGGTAGCAAATGAGGAGCTACATCACAACCATATATTCTTGTGTATATGAGAAGTTTTGATCTAGAAATAATCTCCAATCTCACTAATTGCTTTCTTAGCACCCTAGGTGATCCTAGGAGTTGATTGGTAAGGTATTAGCGGGATCATGAATCTGTTACAGGTGTCATAGAAATGCTTTTTACATTTATGACTCCAAAGAACAAAATAATATATATGGAGTGGCACTTGGGAAGGTGCCTAATTCAATTTCAAGAAAGGGAAAGGGGATTTTGCATAGATTGCATCCACCAATAAGCTAACATAAAAAAACCCTATACAAAATCCAAATGGGTATTCCAATGCCGTTTTTACTTCTGGTTGAATATTAGCTGATCAAATTTGAGCACAATTGAAAATTGTGCCTTTTTCATAAATTTGGTGCATTATGGGAACACGTTCCAACTTGAAATGTTAAGGATTCTTCTCCCTATACAACCTACAAAGCGTGGTTACTACAACTATATTGGGTCTTTTGAAATTTTGAATAGGGTAAAGCCTATTTGTTTTAGTATTAAATGATACAGGTTATACCACCAATCTCTTATTAATGCATTCATTTCATTTCTATCTCTTGAGATTTTGAATCTTTGGCTTTAAATTTTTTTAAAAATGCTTTGTTCATATAAACTTAAAAGAGGACTAAATTTGCACATTTCAGCTAAATTATTAAGCCTAGATGGCCCTACTATTTTATGAGCTGAATTAACAATTGTATAGGTTTTGATGTCAACATGACTGTTTATCTAGCCCCGAGGGTTAGTTTAAGTAGTTGAGTTCTTATTGCTAAAGCACCTCACTAATGGAAGGTCACAGAGTCAATTTTAATTGACACCCTCGAATTTAGGCTTTGTTAATAAGCTAGCTAGATGTGATCCATTCAGGTGGATTTTCCTGGATATTTCCTCGGAGGAGAACAAAAAAAACATAAGTGATTATCTAGCGATCATATCATAATAGGGTACAAAGGTTGGCCTTTCAAGAACCTTTGTGAAGATTTAACTTGCTAATATCTTTAAGTGTGCCAGGATCAGTTTCATCTTCATCAAAAAAATCTTCTTTCTCAAATATCACATTAATATACCCCTGTCTAGACAAACTTTATGTTCGATATTCTTATTTGCTTTTAAGAAGAAAGATGAATTGGGGTTATTTTCTTCATCATATTTTTTTCCTTTAAATTTTTACTTATGTTATTTCTCATTTGGCTTCTTTTTTTGCATTTTAGCTACATATAACATAATTGCGAGAAAAAAAAGAAAAAAAAATATAAAAACTTTAAAATACGCCAAAAACATGAATTTATTCCAATTATAGATTATTCATAAGAAAAATCAATTTTCTTCTTATCCGAGTTTAACAGTCTCCTAAAAATCGAAATTTTAATAAAGTAGGATTTCTTTTTACTATAGCAAAGTCGCAAATATGCATATCATTGTTCACTTTCAATAGCTCGAGTAGTAGAAAACATGGTTTCATAGAAATACTCATTGTAGTGGTCAAATAAAGATTTAATTGAACATTATCAATTTTCTCATTAAATGAAGGAATTCAATATTAGTTAGAAAAAAATAATAAATTGTTGGTGATGAAAGAAACCATCAAAATTTTAAATTTTATAATGTTTCTTCATTTGTTTGAGATATTTTTCAAACTTCCAAAATTCAATTTAGTGGACATATGAAAAATATACTTTAGGAGGAATGTCGGATATAGATGTCTCACTAGCAATCTTAATATTTGCATACACGTGATGAAGCCTAGTATACGAGGGAAAGCAATCGAAATCTAAATAGTCGCAATATAACAAATGAGAATGGAAAAATGACATCTAAATCTAGATGCCATTTCAGATTACCATGGAGAAGTCATGCCACATCAAATATCCACATTGAACCAACCAAGGTTATTTCTTCATTTTTTGGGGTTAAATTTGCACTAAGAGTTGAAGGTAAGAGAACTAAGTTTTAGTTTTTTGTTTAAGATTTAAAGATAAGAAAATGATTATACAATGTGATTGAATCGCTGAATTATTGAGTCAAAAGGATCATTCTAGATCTCAGTATGAGGATATGTGTAAGTTTGTTCGTCCGTATTTGGAGTCTGTGGAGTTGACACATACCTCTTTAAAATAAAAACAAGTTATGCTCTAAATAGAAAAATAATGAAAAAAATAAGTTTTATATAGCATTCAAAAATACAATTTAAATAATAAGAAATTACACATCGTATTTTTCACTCTAAAAAAATTTTTATGTGAAGAAATTTTATTCCTCTTAGCTCATGTTAATCCGTACTTAAACTAGATCTTTATTAACTAATGTGAATTATCTTCTCTTAGTGCATATGTCAATCTTGGCATATGTCAATCTTGTCATTTGGAGAGAGAATTTGGAAAAGTTATTTAGTGTTAATAAACTCAAATGCCAAATTTTTGATTATGTAGTATTATATGGAAATTTGAAAGTTTGATAAATTCTCATTAAATTGTTTATTAGATTAGGATAGAGTTGCTTCTAAAATGAGATCTAGACATTTGACATCCAAATATCCATGATTTATTTAGTTGGATATGGATTAGAAAAATATAGACATACCCTGAATTTTCTCTGAAATGCAATTAAATTATAGTTTGGATCCTAGTGCATGAGATTTAGATATCCGAGACTTCTACAAAGTATGAAATAAAATTTAGCTAGATTTAGATGATGAAAATCTAAATATCTAAGATTTAGAAAAATGAATATAACATATTATATTGAAAATCTTAGATTTTTAGATGATGATGATGATGATGGTTAACCTCCGCTGAGACCAAATAATGATCTATCGGACCTAAAAAGACAAATTATTTATTTTGATTTAAGATTTTATTCCTATGCTCAAAAAGCTTGGAGAGAAGCCTCCCGAGTTCACTATAATTTTGGCATTGTAAAAGGCTAGGAAGGTCAGTATTGTAACAAAGGTTGTGAAATTGAGATCTAATGTGGTTGTATGCAGGGCATTCTAAGAGGAAGTGGTTTTCATCCTCGATGCTCCTATGCTCGCAAATATGGCAAATCCTTTCTATCCATGGCGTTTTAGGAACTGCCCACGGGCCAGTTTCACTATGGAGCTCATGAGAATTCGTTCTAATCTTTGCTATATTAATTTTCTTTTTTGAGCTAGTTAGAATAGAGAGATACTTTTGATCTTCAAGGGTGGGGTTGATGATCTTCTTATAATAACTTAATTTTCTTTTAGACGTAAATCTTTCTCACACCATAATTTTTCTTTGAACTTAGAAGTAACAATATCTCTAATGTTATTTATGTTTTGCAAAGCATCGTTCTCGTTGATCTCCCAAAAGTTTAACCAGGCCCTTGTGTCCTTATTCCATCCTCGGTTAAGCCTTAGGTGATTTTGGCTGGAATTTAAAGCTAGCTTAGGAAGTCTATGATTGTCTATGTTATTGAGCTTGTGCTTGTACATCAGAAACTTGAGCATAGCTAGGCTCTCAATAGGAGAAAGACTTGCTTCTATAAGGAGAATAGGATACGGCGTATTACTTTTAATTTTCAGGTTATAAGTTATAAAACGCTTCTGGATTTGCTCAATCTTCCTCCATGATTCTCTGGAGATGCTGCAGCCCCAAACTTCACAACCATATAAGATAACAGGAGTGACTAAAGTTTCAAAGAGGAACTTCTTTTTATCCCACATTACGAGGTTTGCTGTTTTACAGTTATTTTCAAGACCAAAATAAGCTTCCCATCCCCCATTGATCCTTTTCTGAATGCTATGGTTCCATTTGAGCTTGTGATGGATATCAATTCCTAGTTACTTGTAAGAATACACTTCCTCCAAGTTATTATTGTCATACGTAAAATTAGCGCAAGTGTCCTTCT
>APFE031700125.1:3054-21349 GCA_000404065.3 Pinus taeda | reverse complement strand
GACATTCCAAAAACAGCATTTAGAACTCATGAGGGTCATTATGAATTTTTGGTCATGCCTTTTGGCCTTACTAATGCACCTTCTACATTTCAAGGTTTGATGAATTCCATTTTCAAACCCTTCCTTAGAAAAAAAAATTTAGTATTTTTTGATGATATATTAATCTATAGCAAGTCTTGGAAGGATCATGTCCAACATGTTGACATGGTGCTCAAACTATTGGAGGAGAAACAATTATATGAAAAAAATGTCCAAATGTTTCTTTGGAGTACAAGAGGTGGAATATCTGGGTCATATTGTCTCATGAAGGTGTTAAGGTAGACCCTATCAAAATTAAAATCATTAAGGAATGGAAAATCCTCATATCCATAAAGCATCTACGAGGATTTCTCGGGTTGACAAGGTATTATCGCAAGTTTGTTAAGAATTATGGGAGAATAGTTGCACCTCTAACAACATTATTGAAGAAAGATGCATTCTCATGGATCTAGAAGCAACGAAGACCTTTGAACATCTTAAAGAGGCAATGTGCCAAGCACCAGTCTTAGCTACACCGGACTTCACAAAAACCTTTATTGTGGAATGTGATTCCTCGGGAAATGGAATTGGTGTTGTTTTAATGCAAGAACAAAGACCCATAGCTTTCGAAAATCATCCGATCAAAGGAAAGTATTTACACAAAGCTATTTATGAGAAGGAAATGTTGGCAATACTACATGCACTTAAGAAATGGCAACCCTACCTAATGGGAAGACACTTCAAGGTAAAAAACAGATCATGATAGTCTTAAATACTTTTTGGAACAAAGATTATCTTCAGAAGAGTAGCAAAAATGGGTCACAAAGATGTTGGGCTATGACTTTGAAATCATCTACAAAAAAGGGAAGCAAATTGTTGTGGCAAATGCACACTCAAGAAAAGATGAGGATGTGGAAGAATTCCTTTGCACCATTTCTATTATCCAACTAGATTGAATAAACAAAGCAAGGGATGAATGAAAGAATGATGAGGAAGTGTGGGCACTCATTCAAAAGATACAACAAGATCCTAGTACATCAGATACATTTAGCTGGAAAAATGATTCGTTATGGTACAAGGATCGATTATACCTATGTAAGAATTCCCAACTCAAAGAAAAGATTCTTAGGGAATTGCCCACCTCTCCCTTAGGAGGGCACTCAAGGTTTCTAAAAACCTACCATAGGGTTAAGAAGGATTTTTTTTAGGATGGCGTTAAATCAAATATTCAAAAGTTTGTGGCGAAATGTTTGGTTTGCCAACAAAATAAAGTTGAAACAATTAAGACCCCAAGACTATTACAACCCTTATCCATTCCAAGCCAAGTTGGGAAGAGATTTCAATGGATTTTATCACAAGTTTACCCAAGTCCGAAGGAAAAAGTGTTATCATGGTGGTAGTTGACAGACTTACCAAGTATGCACACTTTTGTGCATTATCTCATATATTTAAAGTGAGTACAGTTTCTACTGCATTTATGGAAACAATTCAAAAGCTACATGGAAACCCAAAGATTATTGTAAGAGACAGAGATCCCATTTTCACTGGAAATTTTTGGACATAATTATTTTCTTGTCTTGGGACTCAGTTAGTTCATAGCTCATCTTATCATCCTTAATCTGATGGGCAAACTGAGATAGTAAACAAATGTTTGGAAGGATATCTTCGTTGCTTTGTATCTGATAAACAGACACAATGGATCAAAGGGTTTCCTCTGGCTGAATGGTGGTATAACACTTCCTTCAATACTACAACAAAAATGACCTCATTTATGGCACTTGGGATATCATCCACCATCCATCACATCATATTTAAGAGAAAATTCTAAGGTTCAAGCAGTGGAATATCACACTGAGCATCAGCAACAAGTTCTCCAACTCTTAAAGGATAACCTTACCTTGGTGCAGAATAGAATGAAACCGCAGGCAGATCAACATCACAATGAAAGAAGTTTTGATGTAGGTGATTGGGTATTCCTATGGCTACAACCATATAAACAAATGTCCCTCAAGCAAGCTAAGAAGGATAATAAATTATCACCAAAGTATTATGGTCCGTACAAGGTGTTGCAAAAGATAGGTACTATGGCATACAAATTGGAACTTCCTGCAGCTTCCCCAGTGCACCCAATTTTCCATGTTTCATGCTTAAAGAGGATTATAGGTGACAAGATTCCAATCCAAACAATATTGCCAGAACTTGATCAGGAAGGAAAAATCATATTGGAACCTGAAGCATTCAAAGCAGCAAGAACTTGACAGCTACGAAATCGATAAATTTCAGAGTATCTCATCAAGTGGAAGAACTTACCCTTTGAAGATTCCACATGGGAGGATGAGAATATTATATAGAAGCAGCCAAAACTACTCAGCATTGAGGACAAAAAAATTTTGAAGGAGAGGGGCATGTTAGGTCCCCATAATACTAGTGATTCCTGCATTACTATTGTCATTGTATCCCTTATTGTTATTGTTGTGCCCCTATTGTCCCCATATTGTTATTATTGTGCCCCATAGAATCCCACTATTGTTGTTTTTGTGCCTTTATATAATTATTGTTAGGTCGTCTTGGTTATATTGTGACCCCTTAGACTCCTATATATAGAAAGGAGGTTTTGTCATTTGTATCATCCAAGAATTGTTCATGTGTGTAATGTAAAGGAGGTTGCCCCCTCGAAGAGGATGAATTTTGAGGTGTTGATCTATCTTTTTATCTTTTTGTGAGCTGGTTTCCTAACAGCTGGCCTAACATGTCCATACACATAGAGACATGCACGCCTCAATAGAATTATGGTTCACCAACCTATTCAACATTCCATCTCACGAACCTAATTGCCACATGTACATGCATATTACCATTTGGGGGACCCTGGTTGGGGGTATTACAGCTTTAGATCTTGATATAGCTTCCTAATTCACCTACCTAGCTCTTAGGTTGCTTGCATTTATCTTCTTTAACACCTTGACAAGGATCACTCGTTACTAGCTTGGCTTTAACCTTACAAGCTTGCTATATAATCCTAGGGCATATCAAAAGGATTAGTTCTCTTTTACTTGGGATGATTCAACCCTAAAACCTTAAAGGGGGTTCCAACATATCTAGGGCAAGGGAGGTATCAAACACTTTTGAGGGAACTTGGTCTCCATTCAATACTTTGTACTAAAAATCATTGCAAGTTTTTTTTGTGGGAAGATTGAACTATGTGTGGATGATCACTTAGAAAGTGGAACACTCTCCTAGTGACTTATCAAAACTCTTATCTGTATCACTTACAACAATAATCCCTTTTCACCTCCCCTTCATTTCCAACGAATAGTTTAACTAGTTCACCATAGGAGAGCAGGAAATAACCTTAGGTTAGCTTGAATTTTCTTGTTTAATTAGTTGTTAATAATTTATTGAAAACCCTAATTCAACTACCATAATTACTATACAACCTCACAAAACTAATTAAGATTAAAATCCTAATTAATCTAAAGGCCTTCTCCACTCTTTTTTCCTCTCTTCCTCTACCCTATGGTTTCTTTATTTTCCAATAAAACTAAATTATGAACTCACTCTCTCCTTCCTCCTTATTGGTGGTGTTTGTGGTAGGCTAGTTCCCAATCGCTACTCATATTCTACATTCTAGAGACTCTAGTAGGGAGTTCCCATCTACCCTTCCCTCTCTTGAGTGAAGGATCTCTCCTTTACTTTCCTTCCCCCTCCTTGGTTCTTTAAATAATGGAGTCTTCTTATGCTACTTCTAGCTTCCTCCCCCTTCCTTACCCTTCTAAGTGTTTAGGATCCCAAAAATTGATTGGGATCTCCTATACTACATCTCTTGTCCATGAGACTTTTTCTCTCCTAAGTTGTGTCTCTCTTCTTGAGTTCATAACCTAGGCTCCTCATTTATTTTTAAGCCTCATTCACTAGAGAATTCCTTTAGACCATCTATTCTTTTCTCTCTCTCTCTCTCTCTCTCTCTCTCTCTCTCTCTTATGTTCATAAGTTGTTTAAAATCATGTATTTCTATATTAACCTCCATTCCACCCTTGCACTTTCCCAGGATGATGGTATCATCACGCTTTCTTTGGTAGGTCACAAAGATCCCTAATATTCTTCTCCTTCTCCAATCCCCATGGTAGTTGCATTACCATCT
The DNA here is from genome assembly GCA_000404065.3 of Pinus taeda. Taxonomy (NCBI): domain Eukaryota; kingdom Viridiplantae; phylum Streptophyta; class Pinopsida; order Pinales; family Pinaceae; genus Pinus; species Pinus taeda. The sequence goes on along the minus strand of APFE031700125.1, from coordinate 17,190 downwards.
TGCCCCAGTCTCTATTATTAGGGTTTTCCTTCATAAACTAAAACCTTCATATTGGAATGGTTGTCATTAATGTGGCAACAGCCTTACACTCAAGATGGATCATCCCTTACCTTCACTTGATGAGCTTGTCCCATTTTCCCATCAATCCAAATCTCATATGTGGTTCTATTATCACATGTAGGGCACCCTTTAAACCAAATATTGTTATACTCTAAAATATTGATGCCACAACATGCCTACATGCTTTTTTTCTTTGGTCTAATCTACACCCCTAAGCTTAGTTACCCTTTTAACTTAGACCATGGGATGGGTCATAACACCCCTTTCTATCCTCCTCACCTACCTTAATCAACTACAGGCCATCTCTTCTCTTCCACTGCCATTCCTTCTTTTGAAACTACCTTGAGTTGCTTGGGATAACCACTTCTCTCATTGCTTTCTTCTTCTACCTCTCTCATCTTCTCTTATTCTTACTTTCCTTCACTTTATCCTTACCCTTATAATCCACACACTTAAGGAAAGGTGCACCTATATCCCTTCTTCATCCCTATATTCTCTCTTTTTGGTTTCCCCCCTCCTTGTTCGCTTCATTAATTATTGATTACATATAATCCATCATCTTGAGTCAAACCCTATTCGTGATCAGTTCTCCTTAATTAAGACTCACTGCAGCTCCCCATTGCCTCCTCCTTAAGAAGTTGGCATTGGCAGTAGAATCCTATAGTATACTACTATAGAGTTTCTCTTGTTCCTATAACATCTCCCACCTATTACCTCTTTCTTTATAATGGGCATTCAATTTGTCTCTTTTATGGCCCATACTATGTCCAAATTTGACACATGTTGTGTCCTAGGAAAGAACTTTCTTGAAAACATTAGTACTTTTAATGGTTAATGTAGACATTATGACTCATGCTTATATAATCAAATATGATTTACTTAATTTCAAGTTGAATGTGACATATGCTTAATCTTAAAGTGTTTTTTGTGGTTATTTTGTGGTTTTCCTCTTTAAGCTAATGTAGTCCAGAAGCAAGAAATAGTGCAGTCTCTGTGAAGGGATCCAATCCATAATACAAGTTGATCTCCTTCAATTATTGCTATATTTTTATGTATCTAGATCAAAGTAACACAGAAACACAAGACAAGATAGATCAGTGACTTGATGATACGCCACTTCAAGGGGGAAACCTCCTTTTACATCACATAAATGAACACTTCTTGGGTGATTCAAATGACAAGACCTCCTTGGTACATATAGGAGTCTAAAGGGTCAAAATATAATTAGGGCCTACATAAAAATAATAATATAAGGGCTCAACAATAATAATAGTGAGCTTCTATGGGGCATAACAATAACAATATGGAAGCCACACTAGTATTATAGGGACCTAACATGCTCCTCTCCTTAAAAAACGTGTTGTCCTCAACGCTTGAGTAGTTTGGGATGCTTTTGTATGAAATACTCATCCTCACATGTGGAATCTTCAGCAACTAAGTTCTTCCACTTAATGAGATACTCTAAAATTAATCAATTTTGTAGCTATCGAATTATTGTTTCCATGATTTCTTCAAGCTCCAATATGATTTTTCCTTCCTCTTCAAGTTTTGGCAATATAGTTTGAATTGGGATTCCGTCGCCTATAACCTTATTTAATCATGAAACATGGAAAACTAGGTGTACTCACGAAGATGCTGGCAACTCCAATTTGTATGCCATAGTACCAATATTTTACAACACCTAGGGCCATAATACTTGGGTGATAATTTATTATCCTTCTTAGCTTGCTTGAGGGACATTTATTTGTATCGTTGTAGCTATAAAAATACCCAATTGCCCACATCAAAACTTCTTTCACTACAATGTTGATATGTCGTTGTTTCATGTGATTATGCGTCAGAGTCGGGTTATCCTTAGAGTTGGAGAACTCGTTGTTGATGCTCGATGTGATCTTCCATTGCTTGAACCTTAGAATTGTCTCTTAAAGACGATGTGATGGACAATGGATGATATCCAAAAAGCACCATAAATGGGGTCATTTTTTTTTGGTATGGAAGGAAGTGTTATACCACCGTTCTACTAGAGGTAATCACTTGACCCATCGTGTTTGTTTATCAGATACAAAGCATCGAAGATATCCTTCCAAATATTTGTCCACTATTTCAATTTCCCATGAGATTGAGGATGATAAGATGAGATATGAGCTAATTGGGTAGCAAGACAAGAAAATAATTTTGTAAAAAAAATCAATGAAAATGGGATCTATGTCACTTACAATGATCTTTGGGTTTCCATGTACCTTTTTAATTATTTCCATAAATTCAATAGTGATTGTACTGGATTTGAAAGGATGAGATAGTGCATAAAAATGTGCATACTTGGTAAGTCTATTAACTACCACCATGATGACACTCTTTCCTTCAGACTTGGGTAAACCTATGATAAAATCCATTAATACATCCTCCCAACACTGACTTGGCATGCTTAATGGTTGTAAAAGACCCAGGGTCTTAATTATCTTAACTTTATTTTGTTAGAAAACCAAACATTTAGCCACAAACTTCTGAATATCAAATTTAATGCCATCCCAAAAAAAATCCTTCTTTACCTTGTGGTAAGTTTTTAAAAATTGTGAGTACCCTCCTATAGCAGAGGTGTGCAATTCCAAAAGAACATTTTATTTGAGTTGGGAGTTCTTACATATATATAATCGATCTTTGTGCCATAGTGAATCATTTCTACATATAAATGTATTAGATGCACTCAGATCTTGTTGCAACTTTTGAATGAGCATCCACACCTTTTCATCATTCTTTCATTCATCCCTTACTTCAGTTATCCAATCAGGTTTGATAATAAAAATGGCACAGAGAAATGCTTCCACATCCACATCCCTTCTTGAGTGTGCATTTGCAATAACATTTGCTTCCCTTTTTTGTAGATGATTTCAAAGTCATAACCTAAAATTTTTGTGACCCATTCTTGCTGGTCTTCTAAAGATAATATGTGTTCCAAAAAGTATTTAAGGCTACCATGATATGTGTTTTACCTTGAAGTGTTTTCCCATTAGATAAGGGTACCAATGCTTCAAGGCATGTAGTATTGCCAACATTTCCTTCTCATAAATAGGTTTTTTCAAATACTTTCCCTTGATTGGATGAATTTCAAAAGCAATTGGTCTTCCTTCTTGCATTAAAAAAACACCAATGCCATTTCTTAAGGCATCACATTCCACAATAAAGGTTTTTGTGAAGTCTGGTATAGCTAAGACCGGAGCTTGGCACATTGCCTCTTTAACATGATCTTTCCAAGACTAGTTGTAGATTAGTATATCATCAAACAATACCAACATAAATTTTCTAAGGGTGGGCTTGAAAGTGAAATTCATCAAACCTTGAAATGTGGAAGGTGCATTAGTAAGGTCAAAAGGCATGACCAAAAATTCATAATGACCTTCATGAATTCTAAATGTTGTTTTCAGAATATCTTATGCCTTCATTCCAATTTGATGATATCTTGAATGAAGATCCAGCTTGGTGAATTAAATTTCTCCATGTAGTTCTTCCAACAATTCACCAATGACGGGAATGGGAAATTTATCTTTAATATCAAGCTTATTGAGCTCTCTATAATCCAGAAACATACATCATGATCAATGCTTCTTATGCACCAATGCTACTAGAGAAAACTATCATGATATGTGTTTACCTTGAAGTGTTTTCCCATTAGGTAAGGGTGCCACTGCTTCAGGGCATGTAGTATTGCCAACATTTCCTTCTCATAAATAGGTTTTTTCAAATACTTTCCCTTGATTGGATGAATTTCAAAAGCAATCGGTCTTCCTTCTTGCATTAAAACAACACCAACGCCATTTCTTGAGGCATCACATTCCACAATAAAGGTTTTTGTGAAGTCTGGTGTAGCTAAGACCAGAGCTTGGCACATTGCCTCTTTAAGATGTTCAAAGGCCTTAGTTGGTTCTAGAGTCCAAAAAATGCATCTTTCTTCAATAATGTTGTTAGTGGTGTTGTTAGTTTCCCATAATTCTTAACAAACTTACAATAATACCTTTTCAACTCAAGAAACCCTCAAATATGCCTTAAGGTTGTGGGGATTTTTCATTCCTTTATGGCTTTAATTTTTTTATGCTCTTCCTTAACACCCTCATGAGAACAATATGACCCAAATATTCCACTTCCTATATCCCAAAGAAACATTCAGAGGACTTTGCATATAATTATTTCTCCTCCAATAGTTTGAGCACCTTGTCAACATGTTGAACATGATCTTTCCAAGACTAGTTGTAGATTAGTATATCATCAAAAAATACTCACACAAATTTTCTAAGGGTGGGCTTGTAAGTGAAATTCATCAAACCTTGAAATGTGGAAGGTGCATTAGTAAGGCCAAAAGGCATGAACAAAAATTCATAATGACCTTCATGAATTCTAAATGTTGTTTTCAAAGTGTCTTATGTCTTCATGCCAATTTGATGATATCTTGAATAAAGATCTAGCTTGGTGAATTAAATTTCTCCATGTAGTTCATCCAACAATTCATCAATGATGGGAATTGGAAATTTATATTTAATATTGGGCTTATTGAGCTCTCTATAATCCTGACAAATACGTCATAATCCATGCTTCTTATGCACCAATACTACTAAAGAAGAGAAAGAACTTTGGCTAGGTTAAATTATACCTGCCTCTAGCATTTTTGCAACCATACGTTCAATTTCACTCTTCCGGGCAAAGGGATATATGTATGGTCTGATGTTTGGATGAACACTTCCTAGAATCAAGTGAATAGCATGATCATGATCACAAATAGGTGGGAGACCTTTAGGAGTCTCAGATACCTTGGAATTATTGTCAATGACTCTTTGGAGATATGGATAAATGGATGTCTTATATGTTTAAACATCTAGTGAGAATAATTGTGAAATTACCCCTCATTGTTGCTTCTTCAAAACATTTTTCAAGCCATTAAAGTTGATTATCTTCCCAGGTTTCCCTGCAATACCACTTAATTCAATTTCCATTCCTTCCCAGAAAAATTTCAAGAAAAGTTATTGAAAATTAAAATTTATCGTTCCCAAATATTGTAACCATTAGACTCCTAATACAACATCAGCACCATCCATTGGAATGGAAAGCATTGGACTATTCAATACATATTCCCCCATGGTTAGATTGATATTATGGCACTTCCCTGAGAAATTTATAGTTCCTCCATTTGCAACCATCACTTGACACTCTGGTGTTGGATATAGAAAGAATTTTAAATCCTTGGTTATCTTACAATGAATAAAATTATGGGTACTACTTGAATCAATGAGCATTATTACCTTTTTCTTCTTGATATATACTTCTATATTAAGATTTTGAGGGTGGTAATTCCCACCATTGCATTACAAGATACGGTCAGATTCATTTCTCTTATTTAACCCCTCGATTGGTTCCTAGTGTATATGTTCTCCTTTTGATGCTTGTTGTTCCTTTTCTTCCTCTTCTTCACAATCAATGTAAAATAATTTCTTCTCAACACACTTATGACCTTTAATGTATTTTATATCACAATTGTAACAAAGCCCTTTGGCTCTTTTTTCCTCCAATTGTTGTGGTGTCAACCTTGTAGGTTGTGAGGGGTTAAGAGTGACAACACTTCCATCTTTATAATTATGAGTGGTAAACCTCCTTGTTGCCATAATTTTGCTTTCAACTTTTCTTGCCACCTTAAATGCATTCTCCAATGACCTAGGTTCTGAAAGGAAAACCTCATGTTGAATGTTATCCTTTAAAGTTCCTATGAAGACATCAACCATATGCTCCTCTAGAATATATGTTACCTTGATATTAAATATTTGGAAGTCCTCAATGTGCTCCCCAACTGAACCCTTTGTTTGAGATTTATCAATTAGCTAAAGAAGGTATTGCTCTTTGTATCCTCATAATGTGCTATCAATTCCTCCATAAAAATTGTCCAAGTGACAAGAAATTTATGATAACAAAGCTATCAATAACACACAAATTGATTAGGTTCTAAATATAAATATGCAATGCATACCTTTTGTGTGTGTTGCACATCGTGTAGATCAAAGAACTGCTCCATCTGCAGTATCCATGTTACGGGATCCTTGCCATCAAACTTTCTCATCTCAATCTTTGGAATATGGTTTACCTTCAACCCAAAGTTAGAGTCTCTAAAATCATGATTCACATTCCTTTTGTTTTAATCATGAGTTTCATGGAATACCTTGTCACCACTAGGAAGCCTTTCATGTAGCAACTTTGTCAAGCCTTCCTTCAAACCTTCCATGTATGTTTTTAAACCTTCCATGTCCCATTTTATGTCCACTTTTGTTTCTTATTTTAAACCTTACATGTCCCCATTTATTTCTGCTTTTATGCCTACTTTTAAACCATTCATCATCACTTTTAGTTCATCTTTGGTAGCTCTTTGTTGCACTTGGTCTCGTAATTTTGATATATCATGTTGCATTTCTCCTTCTTCTTCATGTGGCATAGTATATATTTTTGAGGGATTAATGGGTGTAGCATTTTTTCATTTGGGAACCAATTAATTCTATCTATGATTCATTATGCCCTTTGAATCACTTCAAACTAGTTTTTCAAACTAAAATTATGCAAATTTAAAATGCACACCTTTTAATAGCTTGGTTTGAGCTTGTCAATCTGGCTAGCCTTGAAATTTTTGGATCTCTATGATTTAGGCCTACCATCTGAAATTGTGTCCTGAAGTAGCTCTCTATGTCTTCTTTTTAACAACACAAGTCAAACTAAGATTGGATTATTTAAGATAAAGTTATGCCAAATCTCCTATGATGGCTTGATTATGGACTCGTTCAGTAGAGAAAACTTGTATGGGATGCCACGTGTAACTATTTCAACCTTCAACACTGAAACTCATACCTGAAAAACTACAATATGTTCACTTTCAATCAGTTCTTATGGAATTCAAATCTAATGCTCGAAGGCAAAGTTATGACGATTTTCCCCGAGACAATTATTTGATATCGAATCCTGGAGCATACAAAAACCTTAACTTCCTTGGACCATATCTCCAAAAATGTAGTGAACCAAGGGATTAAATTGTAATTAGATGTCCCTTAAGGTTTATCCTCCACGTGGTAACAATTTCACAATCTAAAGATTCACAAGAAATAAATATGTGTGTGTGTGTGTGTGTGTGTGTGTGTGTATAGCAAAAATCTCACGATGACCCAATTGAAACAACAAAACACTAGGATCAAGAGCTCTGATAACAAATGTTATGTATCCATATCAAAGTAACACATAAACATATGAAAAGATAGATCAACCACTTGATGATAAGCCACTTCAAGGGGGAAACCTCCTTTTGCATCACATAAATGAACAATTCTTGGATGATTCAAATGACAAGACCTCCTTGGTATATATAGGAGTCTAAAGGGTCAAAATATAATTAGAGTCTACATAACAATAATATTGTAAAGGCTCAAAAATAATAATACCAGGCTTCTATGAGGCACAACAATAACAATATGCGCACTACACTAGTATTATAGGGACCTAACATATACATCACTTTGTTGAATGGTTGAAAATTTTAAGGTATCATGTTTGTTCACAACCTGTAGAGCTACCAACATTTAGAGGTAGCAAAACAAGCATCACACAATTTCATCTCATTACAATTTTGAGGATTTAAATGGATTAGAAGGGAAAAGTGTCCCTTGGAACAACATAGAACAAATTATGAAGTTACGGGACAACTCCCACCGGGGAAGGGTTTGATTGAATGGGATAAATATGACTCTCATCCAATACAAATAGGGGATAATTGATAGAGTAAATAATTTTTATTGTCATTTCATTTTCCTTATTGTTCTTCTAGTTAATTCAATTGTAGTGAAGAAGCAACTTTCTAACGTCATGTTCTATAACTATTTTTTAATCAAGAAGACCATGTTTTGTTGAAATTTTAAGTGTTTGTGTCTCCAAGGGTTCCAAGAACTTCATTGAGTAGGGAAAACTCAAGAAAAGGACTAGGAACCCTTATGACCATTTTCATTCTCTTCTTTTATTTCTACTTTTCAAGTAGATGTACATCTATAGAAAGTATAATACTAGTTTCTTTCACTTTATTTTCCATCATTACTTTAATTAGTTGTACTTCTTTGAATATCAATTTCAATTCATGTATTTTTCTTAAATTCCTTTAAATTTTAGTTGAATACATTAATGTGGATACTACGAATCTAACATATGACACCTATTGTTATAAGGATTGAATAGCCTAGCAACAACATAAGGTGTTTAGTTTGAGGAGAATTTTTTATTTAGTTGATTTTTTATCAAAGAGGTGGAGGCTTTAAAACTTCATCTATAGTCTATAGATTCTTATAAGATATAGGAGTAAAATCCATGGATCATTGTTCATGAAGGATAAATTAGAATGAGCTATGAAGGTTGATCATCTTCTTTATCACAATTTTTTATTAGATTAAGTAGTTCATATTTGGCCTTTGTACTTTGTATAGAAATTGTGTAGAACCTTGTAAGTTTGCAAAATATATGGGTTGATAACTAAATTATAATTGACAGATTCAATGGATATATTGGTACAATTAATTTTCTTACCATTTTTTGGTTCCTTTGCCAAGGAAGGTTGCTAAATTTTAATTAGGGACAATATGATTTTCTTAAAGAAAAAATAACAACATAAATAGTTTGCTTGAGTCAACTTAAACATAAGTATGAAATATGTTTAGCACAAGAATATTTTTGGTGTAGTTTTCATAGGTACTAATGAACAAGCACAAAAACAAGGAGACTTTGCCCCCCCCCCACTATCTTAAAAGTCCTCTTTCGCTCTACCTTGAAGGAATCAACTTTATGCTTCATGAGCTTAGAAAGAAATAGTATCAGAAATTACGATCACAGGAAGCAAACCTTCATTGAAAAATATAGATATTATTGTAGGGTCAAAGATAGTAGACATAAAAAATTGTGAATCGTAGAAGGAAATAATGAATCCTTGGAATATTATGTGCAAATATTCCAAATTGTCTACAAAAGAGCCCACAAGTGCACAACAGATTATAAACCTCTCAAACTAGTGGTCCTTAGGGATGAAAAAAAGACTTTATAGATATTTTGAACCTATTTGAAAACGAAGACATATTTCAACTAACATATTAGAATAGAGCAAATGTTCAAGAACTACTCAAGGGTGTTGATGGATAAATCCCTCTTGCGGACAAGAGTGATCTCCTTAAGCATGGAACTCGGACCTATAACAAAGCAAACAAGAACGGAAAATCTTCCCTAGGTCTAACATGATCCAATCATATATGAGAAGCAATAGGATGAGAGCTCCATATGTTAATCAATTTTTATCCTCGCTACTTGCTTGTAATCTTTAGCTCCCAACTTTATGTTTAGCCTTCACAAAGAAAGAACATGTATATGGCACAAAGAACAAGAGATCAAAGCACCAATACACAAATATGATTTGGAAAAGACCTATGCACATGATCAAGGAGATATCTAATCAAAACCATCAAATGTAGTCAATGTTAATGGGGAAAAAATGCATAACTTTATTAATCATGAAATAAGTGGTTACAACCTGAGTCATAATGTTGTAAGTCCCCTTCCGGTTTGCTCCTTCATTCCAATGCCTTACCTTCAAAAGCCTTGTAGCCAAATGGTAGGTATTTTAGTAGATTTTCACCTATTGAGAAATCAATAGGCTTATATATTATGGTTGATTTCTTTGTCATGATAATTACTTGTGAATGTTTTGGCTTATTTATTAAATTTGCATTCTCTTCTTTTCATCAAGCAATTACCAAAATGAAAAAATATGAAAATCACATAAAACAATACACACAATATATAGGCTCCAAGCCAAAGAAAAAACCCATAACGGGGAAAACCTAGAAAATATCCTCTTCTTATAGAATCATATGAAAGTGAGAAATCCAAGACCCAAGGCCATGACAAAATTCCAACCTTTCAAGAAGAAAATTCAAGCCCTCCAAATTTGTATGAAAATCACATTTACTTCAGGGACATCACCTTAGGAAACTCACATTAATCACAGGTATGTACCCTCAAAAAAACTTGAATCGATCATAGTTTTGTCACCTAAGAAAATTTGCATATATATTTCAGATCTCCTATCACAGAAAACTTGTATAGTTTAAGCACACGTAAATCTTCATAAGAATATATCTTCAGAATTTTGCATATCTTGCCAAAGAACACATGACAAAAAAACATCGAACTTGCTTTTCCACTTTAATGGAGGATGTATGCCAACATATACTTGTTCTCATATGCGAAAAGACATGTTATTTGAGTGAGTCAACTTATCATCCAGGAGGGTTGACTCAACCTCTTGAGGTGAATTACATTTGTTTTTCTTTACAAGAAGTCCAAATAGGACTTCGACTCTTTGACTCAATGAATCCTAGAAGCATGCAGAACATGCTTACCTAGTAATAATAAAATTTTATTTTTCTTCTTTTTCTTCTTTTTACATAAAATACATGAAGATACAAGTACAAAGCTAATTATGAAGACCAAACCTAGTTACACTTTTCAACACTCCCTCTTATCTAAGGAGGTATTCATAATTACACAACATGATACAAGGATACTCTCAAATTGAAATATTCTCATAATAAGAGTTTGGATTGATAAGCCATCATCAAGCATCAACATCATAACCAACATTGTCAAACTGCAATATAACAATGCCTTGACTAACAATCTCTAACTCTCCACTAGATTAGAGCACAATGTTGGGAGCATACGCTTGGACACCACCACAACCACCTCTCAAGGCACATACTTCATCTGGATGTTCACCAGGTTTGTCCTTACAAGACTATTCTTATCTTGGATTCTTGATCCTCAAAATATATTGATCGTCATCGACTACTCTTAACTTGGATAGGCTGCCCTATTCTCAAAGAGTATCGATCCTTGGGACTAATCCTATCTTGGATTCCCAATCCTCAAAGAGTATCAATCTCAGATGCTTATCCAATCTTGCATTAACTTGACCAATTCCTTCACTAGACTTAAAGTTGTTAGTCATGGTCTAGTGCATGATAGATGGATAATACAATGTCCCTCATCACTCCCTCTCAACCAAGGAGGAGATCCTTACTCCCTCTCATCCTTAGGGAGACATAACCACATGATTTATCTTGTCTTATTCATCAACTAATTGTTCTTCCGTGGAGATCTTAGTAGTAGCTTGTAAGTCTTCTAGATCTTTGCAGGGATTCTCATTGCTAATAGTATCAGGTCATAACAAACTTCAACCTTCTTGGATCTTGACAATAATAATGCAACGTTGTCATCAAATGGTTAATCTATCATCTTCAAGGAGCCAAAATTCCTCACAACTTCTAGTACATGTGTTATATTCTTCATAATGGAGTTGTGCCTCATATTCTTCAATAAGTCATATCGACTTTTCAAATTTCAATTATGCCCTCATGCTCTTCCAAGCCATCAATAGTTTCGTCCACACAATCAATGTGTTCCTTGATCAAACCAAACAGTTGTAGGTACATCAATATCATCCAAAAAATTATCTCAACTGCTATCTTTTCTGCCCTATGTATATACTTCTATAATATGTCTTTTCAGGGAGCCAAACCATATTTTGTCATTATCAGAGTTTCCATATCAAAATAGCCTCTAATCAAGGTGTGGGATTCTTCATGTCAAAATTTGTTACTTGCTCCCTCTGAGGCCAACATTCCTTTTCCATGGTCTATCTTCATATTGAAACAGGGTTTTGCTCCATGCTTTTCAACGTTCAATCATTAATCAATGTGTTCTCGAGATGAACCAATCAGCTACAAGCTTCAAATAATATTGTATTCATCAAGGTCTTTACAACTCCCTCTTTCCACCTGAGGTAAGTGAACTTCTTGCCCTCTAATCGACTTCCTTGACACAAGCTTCAAACAACTCCCTTTTCTTATGTTTTGTCAAATTCTTCCACTTCTTCATTTTGCTAGTCAAGCTTTAGATAAGTCTTGCCTTGACCTACAACCTTAATTAAAAGATCATGAAATAACAGAAAGGATGAGGCACATAGATAATAAACAAGGAAATATAAATTACTTATCTTTTGAGAAGTATTAGCTCCCTCTTAATCTTAGACCTGTTCACCAACCTTATTCTCACATTAAACATCAAGGGCTAGATCTACCTCTAACAATGGACATGATTAGATAGGGTTTTTGTTCTAGGGTTCTTTTTGAACCAAACTACGTAAAGGTTCACAAACCTGAAATATCAAAAATCTTCCAGAACTTTCAAATCAAAAGTTGCAAGTTCTACATACAAACCCTAGATTCTCAAGGTTTTCAAAGCATGTAAAAGGATGAGCTGCAAAACCATAGAGACATTATTTTATTTCTTGATCTCAAGACCTAACCTTCACATTCAAAAATTATATGCCATTGTCTCTGATCTATATCTATGAAGATCTTTTATCTATTTTTCAAATGATCATCATAATGATATAGTAATATTAATATGGATCATGAAATGCACACAAAAATTGTACATACTTATGCAACCTTACCTTTTCAAGTACCAACATTCTTCAAGAAAGATGCCTCAACTTATTCAATCTTAGAAATTTCATTGAGTTGCTTCTCAGAGACAATTTGACTTCTTATTTATTTATGTCTATAAGCAATTATTCATATGATCTTCTCATAGATTTTAGTCCTTTGTCCTTCAAGCTAGGCATAGAGATGAACTCAGTCTTCAGGATGTCATATTCATGTTATCTCTTGGTAGGGTCATGGCTTCTCAGATACTTTTGCTTCTTTGATAGATCCTTTTTTTATGCATTGATAATGTCACTGCTCCTCATACTTGTGCTTCAAATATCTTGTTGCAGAGATATAATTTGTATGCTTGTTCATAAAAAAATTATTCGAAACTAAATGTTATAACAAAGTCATAATTTTATGTCATAATTCCTCTCAAACTTTGATGCTAGCCACAACAAGATGGAATTATTTCAGAACTCATCATTTGATACAAAACTAGAACTGATTTCGAATATCACATAATCATAATGCCACATAAATTTCACATCTTGAGTGCCAAAACAACTTTAAATGTCATTATCACAAGTTCTTATATATGCTTCTTGTCATTGTTATTCCTTGAGATATGATGTAGATTTTCCATGGAATATTATAATGATCCTATCATAGTCTTGACCTTATTTTACATATTGTTACATGATTATGGTTACTATATTCGTATTTGAGGTTATTATCACTATCATACTAGGGTTATTACCAAACTATCACTTGTCATAGTCAACCAACTTCCTTATATCAAGTATGAAACTCAGCCATGTTATGTCTAACCGCAAGGTTACTGTCCATACATCATAATGTGAGCCATAAAAATATATATATGTTGGCCACAAAGTGATGCCATACAAGTGTAACACCCTCCTCCTAAATTTACCTAAGCTAACCGGTCCACCGGGGTAAACATGTGATGAGAGGCTAATATGATGTGATTCAACTCACCATGTACAATTAAGGAAGTGGAACCAACAAAACAAAAATAATTTTACCTTACTCAGGAGCTACAGACCCTTCAAGAGGCAACTAACCCTTATAGGTGCTTAACCCCTCAGACAACTTGTCTTTTTTCTAATATGGACCCCCATCCACTCCCATGACAAGCCATGCATATGACAAAGGCCCTCTAATCACTCCCACAGCAAGGCATGCAAGAGAATGTGGCCTTTTTCAGGAAGTCCTGAGCCAGTGACCCTAGATTATGTACCACTCTTTCAAGGCCAGGACTCAGGCTGTTGCTCAAAACTTCATGAAACTCTAAAAAATGATAAACAACCATGAAATAGGACTAATAATGTAAATATTTGCATAAGGACTTGACTAGACCCCTACTAGCCATGACAATCATTTCTTCAAACATATCACAAATATGTAATCTGTTAGCGCTTGAGATTTCACCTCAGGATGAGAAAGGCAAACCTTCAAGGCAACATCAAACCATTTCACCTCGTAGCTAGCCCTACGGGGTATGAGAAGGCTCTCT
>APFE031700116.1:26380-40049 GCA_000404065.3 Pinus taeda | reverse complement strand
ACTATAACAAATCCATTTTTCTCTTTTTTATTCCATTTATTGTAGTGTAAACCTTATAGGTTGTGGAAGACTAGGAGCAACAACACTTCCATCTTTGTAGTGATGAGTGATAGACTTCGTTGTTGCCATAATTTTGCTTTCAACTTTTCTTCCCACCCTGAATTCCTTCTCCAATGAATAAGGTTCCCAAAGGCAAACCTCATGTTCGATGTTATATTTTGATGTCCATATGAAGACATCAATCATGTGCTCTCCTGGAATATCGGTTACCCTAACATTCAATTTTTGGAATTCCTCAATGTTCTCTGTCGTTGAACCCTTTCTCTCGAGTTTTATCAATTGGCTAAAGAAAGAGTTGCTCTTTGTATCCTCATAATGTACTATCATTTCCTCTAGCAAAATGGACCAAGGACATTTTTTTATGACGGCAAAGTGATTGATACCATGAAAAATGACAGGGTTCTAAATATAAAGTTGCAATATGTACCTTTTTTGTGTTTTGCACATTATAGAGATCAATATAATTCTCCATCTGTAGTATCCAAATTACGGGATCCTTGCCATCAAACATCCTCATATCAATCTTTGGAATATGGTGGGTCTTCAATCCAAATTTCGATTCTATGAAATAATTATTAAATTTTATTTTGTTCTCACCAAGAGTTCCTCTAACACCTTTTCACCATTAGAAGGCATTTCTTATAGTAGCTTTGTCCCACCCTACTTCAAACATTCCATGCATTTCTTCAAATCTGCTTTGATACCATCGATATTAACTACCATGGCATAGATAAAAATATTTATCTTATCTTTGATCAAATTATTAAAATCATCCATCCAATTTTTCTTACAGGTGTTTCTATTTTTCTTGATTCAAGTCATTATTGTTCTTTCTTTTGGGAGCTCAATATCTAAATGGATGTAACTCTGTAATTTCAGGTCTCCAAATTTTAAAATTTTGGTTGTAGTAGTCCTCTAAGTCGTATTTCCAACCCCACAAGTCTGATTGATATTGGAGTCTGCAATAAAGAGTTATGACCAATCTCCCACAATGACCTGATTATAGACTCATTCAGTAGAGTGAACTTGTATGACATGACATGTGTCACTTTTCCGGCCCTAAGAACAATACCCAAGAAACTACAATACATCCTCTTTGTATCATTTTTTATGGAATTTGAACATGATCTTCCGAGAGAAATTTACGAAGATTTTCCCAATGTCACCTGTTTGAGATGGAATTCAGGAGCGTGCAAAAAGCATAGCTTCCTCAGTTCATATCTCTGAAACTATAGAGATATAAGATCTTAAATTTGGTCAGGAGTGTCATCACAATTTTGGCTCAAATGGGTTTTAATTTCAGCTTCTTAAGCTTCGTAGAAAAAAAATTATAGTGAAAAATTCCATGATGACCTGTTTGAAGCAGTGAAACCCTCAAATTCAAGGCTCAGATACCAATTGTTATGAAACCAACTCTCAAAATAGAAGAAGAGATAGATCAATGACTTCAAAATAGGACTCTCTTAGGGGACAACCTCCTTTACATCACACAAATGAACAATTCTTGGATGATACAAATGACAAGACCTCGTTTCTATATATAGGAGTCTAAGGGGTCCAAATATAATCAGAGCCTACACAAAAATGATATTTTATGGGCACAACAATGACAATAGTGGCCTTCTATGGGGCACAATAATAACAACATGTGGACTACAAGTGCAGAATAATACAATAAGTGGTTTTCACTAATAGCAACAAGGGGGTACACTAGCAGTATAGGGACCTAACAATTATTCTTATATTAGGTGGGTGACCTCCAAGGAGATCCACCAAAGTGAAGTGCCAAACTCTAAGAAGGAAACTACAAAAAATGTATGTGTATTTGAGGATTTCCCTACAAGCTTAATGTACCTACAAGTACATTTACTTCTACACCTAGTTGATGACATTGAATTGGAAAGTGTCATATCAATGAGCTAGAGGTTTTTCTTTGAGAGCTATATGAAAACTATAAGAGGATATGTTCGAAAATGGCACATCCATAGGGTTGCATGGATGAAGGGTATGTATTGAATGGATAATTTTTCTCCCTATGTGAATTCATTAGTAAGTATCTTGAAGATGGGCCATGCTTTTGTGGTGAAGAACGAGCATCAGATATTACTTATGGAGAAAAACCACAATATAATGGTGTTGAAGTATAAATTAGTAAATAAATTCATGATCATTGTGGTTGTTTTCCTTACAATAATTAATTTACATTGTATTATTTTTTTCAAATATACAACATGACATTTGGATTTTGAAATATACATGTTGACATGTAATAAGTGTAGACAAAAGTTCTATATTTGACAGGTTCATTCTATACCACATGGAATTTATGAACAAATGGATTGATTTATATGATAAAAAGAGAGAAGAGGTGTTATAAGAAAGGATATAGTTTAATAGATCAAACCGAAGGAATACTCCACTTCGCACTGGTTTTCTTGGGGAATGGGGAAAGATTCACAAACTACGATGGGTTACTGAGCAATTTTAAAATCAAATACAAGATACAAGTATAGATTCAAACATGAAAGAAGATGAAATCAACATGCGTAAAGGAAGTGAAATAAAGGTACAATTAGAATTTTACAAAATGTAATTTCTTTAAAATTTGGACACTAATAAATATTTTAATAGTCCTCATTATATTTGTTTTCACTGAAATGAAAGGTCTTTCACAGGCAAGGAAATATCCTACAATGTTGGCATAAGATCAACATTATCATGTAAAAGGTGTATATGTAAAGAGATGATCACTTGATTGCAGCATCATGGTTGATTTCAAGCAAACCAGCTGATAAAGTTCAAAGGATAGGAATATTATTGAAGGGAATCTTCAATATGTTGGGAAAATCCAACAAAATTTTTAGTTAGATTATTGAACTTTTAATTGTTTTATTTTTTAGTGTAGATGGTATGAAGAATTTGTGAGGACATGGAGACATGATACCCCTAGTGGATTGCTAAAGGTTCCTACCAGAGGATAAGCATCCTTATATTTAACTCAAACGAGAGGAGTTATTGATCATTAATCTCTTAATTCATAGCTTATTACAAAAATTATGTGTGTGTGTGTGTATGTTTTTCTCTGTTTATTAAACAATAAAATTTTTATGAATGGTCTAATATATGTATGTGTTAACGCTGAAAGTATTCTCTATGAATAATTTTTGCGCCCAAGTGGATATTTGTCATACATTATGATCCAAGATTAAGGCATCTATTTGATGATGCATTAGTGGATACTGAGTAGAACAATGACAACATACAAAATGAGAGAGAGGAATTACAAAACATCGAAGAAATTTACATCCATGGTGATTTTTAAGATGGTTATATTTAGGCACAAGAATAAAACAATCCAGAGTTATATGATGTTCTAGAAGACAACAATATGGATGATATAGAAAATGATGATCCAAATAGATCTAGTAACAATGTAGATGGTCTGTAGTCAAATTTCAATGATGATGAAGATGACGTAAGTCAAGATGAGGGTAGTAATAATATTAAATACTTGAAAAAACATATGAAAAATGACAATGATACAATGGATGACATTGTTGTACACAATAATGTTAATGAGCAAGACTTCCAACTTTTTAAAATTATTTGTAATCCATTTTTAAAAGATGATGATTATTTTAGCCCAAAATTTGAAATTATTTAGTATTATTTGTAAAGAGTAAAATTCTTTTCTATGGGAAAAATTAGAAAAAAATAATTGTATTAATGTTCTTTATGAGTAAAAATTTAATTTCCAAGTTAAATCATTTAATTTGGTCTTGTAAAGAAGGTTGGGCATGCATTTTTGTCAAGCAGGTCAAAGTTTCCTTAGCCAATACAGTTTAGGAAAATTGCATATTGTTTATTTACTAACTATTTATAGACATTATTTATTTTGCTTAATACTTTTGAATGCTGGAGTTGGAGTTGATAATTTCTTAAGAATTGGAGCCTTATTTTTGTACTATTTAGTGAGTCTTAGAAGGATACTTCATTTGGTGAGACAAGGATATGTAGATTATATTCCTTGTGATGTTGATATCTACAATATTATTATGAAGCTATTTTTTTTATGTTGCTAAATTTGTATCTCATTTAAGCTTTATGCAATTTTCTTGTTAATAGAAAAAGGCATGTTGGAAAAGAATGGAGAGATATTTCTAGGAATCCCACATATCTTCCTGATTAATTAAGGCAACTCTAATCCCCTAAGGATAAGACATGAGTTTTTTACCATTTTTGTTAAATATTACACCTCTAGCTCAAAAAACACCTGGATTTCCCTTTGAGGAACCCTATGGTAAATTTGTCCATATGACACATTGAGCATATTGTAATTTTTCTTCTACCATGGAAAGAATATATATTTTGTATTTCAAAAAGAAATTTAGTACATTCCATAGCATTGATTTCTTGGTTCAGTAAGATATGAGTTTATAAAAGTCTATAAGATTGTCGAAAATAAAAGAGTAACTAGATCATAGTGAGACCACAGCCACATAAAAACTCTATGAACAATAAATAAATGTAAGACCTAAAAGAGGCTAGGAATTTATTCAAAAATGCACGTTGACAAAGCATATAATGATATATAATGCATGTTAACAATAAATAATGATATATATGTTACATGTTGAAATGTGTCTACATAGATACAACACCTAACAAATCTTATTCTGAAACTCATGGATGCTTGGGAGGATTCTGCAAGCCCTCCTCTTTGGATGGAGAGTGTCTCTTTCCTTTTATGGGGGCCTATGATTGCTCGAGCACTACAATAAACACATCAATTGGTCCTTGCTAAAGCAGTCAAATTTTCCTTTCATAATTTTCTCTCGTATTAACATTTTCTTGTCTCATCCTTTTCAATAATTCAACATTCTTCTTATATTTATGTGTGTTCTCAAATTCCTTCCTTTGAATATATTTGTTTTTATATTTTAGTTGATATTTATATTTGGCCAATTCACTAGTTAGTTGTTGTACTTTATCCTCAAATTATTTTTCCCTTGATTGCTGTTGATTGTTATTGATTTGCATATTTTCTAATTTTTGTTGGTATTCCCTCTCTACTTGTTGCAAATTAGATACTTGGGATTTCAAATTATGTATTTGTATGTCACATCCAAAATTTTGTGCTTTTCAACCACTCATGAGATCTTTGTGTAGCTATGTAATTCCTTTTTCTCTCTTAGTTACCATCTCCTTCAATGATTGAACAACTAGGGGTTAGACATATAGTTCACCCACAAAATTCACGGATGAAAGAAGGGTCTCTAAAGCTTTCACTTGTGCCTTTAGCTTTCATTTCTCCAAGTCCTTTGAACACATTTCTTTTACTCTTGTATCTTGAATTGTACCTTTACCCTTATCCTTATCTTTTTCCCAACTCTCAATACCACCTTCTATAAGATCTTGATATTTTTTCTCTTCATGTTTTTTAATCAACCATTTTTCCTAGGAAATTTCAAGATATCTCTCTCTGAAATTATTAGCTTGCTGATGAAATGTTTTCTCCAACTTAGCCACTCTTTTCTTATATTATTCAACCCATGGTTGATCCTTCTGTCGACCTTGATCTTTATATTTATTTACAATTTTAGGATTTAAATATTCAATAAATTTATCCTTTTCATTCAGTAACTTGACTAATTTACCCTCATAATTTTTTGAAGTTACCAATGGAGGTATATTGAGAACCTCTAGTCCTCTTCTCAAATTCTCTTCAAGAATGCTAATTTTTTCATGATATGCAGTGTGGACATTTTTGAACTTTGCATCTATTTCATCTATATCCCTCATACCTTCATCGCTCACTCTAGATACCTAATTATGCAATTGATCAATAATTTTATCCTTGGTATTTTTGTATTTCATTCACTTTTGTGTTCACTAGCACAACTGTTGATTCCATCATTGCAATCTTCTTCCTGCATCCAAAAATATTTGTCTCCTTTAGTTTAGAATTTTCCTTCAAGTTGTACATAGACAAAGAATCCTCCATTGCTACTTAATTTTAATGGATCATTTTATCATGTACTGAGGAAACAAATATGTCAGTGAAATTGTATGTTGGATTGTGCATATTTTAAGTTAGAGATGTAGATGTTGAATCAACCATTAAAGGGAAATTGTACTAGTGTGCTAATTCTTTAGAAGCAATTCTGTCAATTATAGAAAAATAATCATTACAAGTTTCCATATAAACTTCCATACTTTATTTCTCTTGCACTTAATCCACACAAACATGTAAGTCTACTAGAACACTAGGAGCTAAATATTAACCATGGAAAATATTATAATCAAAATGTTTGACACCTTCAACCATAGTTTGTTCAAGATTTTCCTCAATGGTTTTCTTTGATTTTTATTTCATACTATAAGTTTTTCTTCAACTTCGAGTAGATACAAATCAATAATCTTTTGTAGTATTTCCATGAAACTAACTTAAAATTCTTAATTTTACTTTCTTGGAGGGCATAATGTAATTTTTAGGCAATATATGACGGACATCTCTACCCGTTGCTTCAACCCAATGAATAACTAGCCTCGTTCAACCACCAGAAATATCAAGCTTGTTATGATTCATAATTTTTCTAAGGACAACTTGAATCAAAGATTTGTAGAGTCCTTGGGGAACATCTTTCCTTTTTAATCCATTCATTGAAACAAGTACATTTTTCGCACATATTTTACTGGCCATTTCAATATTTTCTAGCTTAGGGGTTTTCTTGAAGTTAAATATTCCTCCCCCTTTGCATGGAATTCTCATTTCTCTTGCAACTAGAACAAGGTCTAGGTTAATACTGCGGCCAAATATTTTAAATTCCATGTATTTATCATCGTAATATTATATGTCCTCATCTATCTCATCATTTTGGAAATTGAACTATCCAAATATAATTTTATAAACCTCTATTGTTCTAAGGATATCTAGTATACTTGGTGGACAATTGTTTCTATCTCTCCATGTATGAACAGATTCATTGAATTTTTTGACTGTGAACTTCTCTTGGGAGCCCAATGTGTTAATTTTTTACAGAGAATAGGATGTCATTGTTTTAACTGAGTTCATCATTATCTGGGTTCAAGGCATGTTATCCAAATGCACCCTAAATGAAAGGATGAATGCTACATAGACCATGAGGAATTCAAGTTGAATGCAAGAATGCACACTACATATACTGTGAGTAATGCATACTGAATGAAAGAATGCACACACAATAAACCATGATGAATCCATGCTAAATGGAAAGATGTGTGATAAATATACCATGAATAATGCCCACACAATTGAGTTTTATTTTAACTTATTTATGTACTTTTCTTTAAATCACTTTTTTAAATAGAAGAGCAATTTGTTAAGTGAATACATTATTTTATAAGGTACTTTAACTTTGAAAAATTTCTCCTATTTTTTTGAGACATGGAGTTGAGTAATAAAAAATTTAATATTTAGATATAAGATATAGACTATTAAAAATAACGCTTTTAAAAATAGGGTTGCAATATTTCGATGGCATGTAAGATGGCCATCACTTATTTTTGATGGGTAGAATTGGAAAAATTTCCATCACGCAACTCGTTGTTCATAAATGATAGTAAATATCACTTTTGCATTAAAATGGAACACAAACCCTTTTATAGTAAATGTTCTAACTAATTCAGCTCACCTAATCTTAAAATTAAAACTCTAAAAAATATGTACAATATAGAAAACCAATAAAAATGGACCCTACAACCATTGGTGTTATCTCTTTATCTATCCCTTGGCAACATTTAAACCTAATTACTACTAAAATAAGGCAAACCATCCTTTCTTATAGTTCTTTAACTAAGAAGCTACAACTTTCAACTATTAAAATCCAATTTTGAGAATTCTTAACCCGTAAGGCAAACCATACCTTTTACCATTTGAAATCCATAAAATTTGGTGTATTGTTGAAATATAAAAACATATATGTGAAATATTAAAAATATTTAATTGTATTAATGCTATCTATGATTAAAAAATAATCTCCAAATTGAATCATTCAATTTGGGTTTGAAATGAAGGTTGGTCGTGAATTTTTGTGAACCAAGCCAAAATTTCCTTGCATCACCAAAATGGACACCCAAGCTTCATTTAATGGCCAATGTGATGGATTCAAATTGTATAATGTTTATTTAATGATTTTATATGCTTTTCCATTGGTATATCCTTCCTTGGACTTCATTTTCAATAATAAATAAGAACATATCATATTTTTCTCCACTTTCCTTACCCATTTATCTACAAATGGTAACTAGGCCACTTGACCTAATATTAAACATAAAACCTTAAAAAATATGTACAACATAGAAATACCCTAAAGTGGATCCTGCAAAACCTAGGTGTTATCTCTTTATCTATCCCTTCAAAATATTCAAACGTAATTACTCAAATAATGTAATCCAAACTTTCCTTATAGTGTTTCAACCATGAAACTACAAGTTTCAACTATTAAATTTTAAGTTTGATTTTTCATAGTCCATCACCTTGTTCCAAAACATTCCTAGTGTGCATTTATTTGAGGCACAAAATCCTTGCCTTTAACCCTTTGAAATCCATACAATTTTGAATAGTAAAACACAACCATATATGCAAATAACTAAACATATTTAATTATGTTAATGTTACCTATGAGTAGAAAAACACTCTCGAAGTTGAATCATTCAGTTTGACCTTGAAATGAAGGTTTGGGTGTGAATTTTTATGAAGCGGGCCAAAATTTCTTTGTTTCACTAAAATTCATACCTAGGCTTCATTTGTTGGTGAATTTAATTGATTCAAATTGTAGACTATTTATTTAATGATTTTTAATAGTTTTACATTATTACGATGTTATAAGTTTTTCTTCGACTTGCCTTATTTGAAAGTTGTGTATAAGTGAGAAACATAGTTACGTAGGATACTTGTTATACATGATGCATGTTTATATCATAAGGTTAGGAATTGTCCAATCATGTTCCATTTCAAATTTCATTATGAAGAGTGTAAATGGTTTGGATTAGAACTGCATATTTGTTTCGACTGTGGTCGTTGGTAGAAATCATCAATTGCTATTTTGACAAACTTGGATTTCAGTGTATAATATTTCCTTTATGAAAATGACTATGGTATGTTGCATAAAAAAGTTTTATATTTAGGTTGGAATGATCATTATTTGAAAGTCACTTAAGTATAGGTCATGTTGTATATTTATTTAAGGCACAAAAAACTTGACTTTAATGCTCTGAAATCGATCCAATTAAGCCTATTCTTGCCAATTAAAATTTTCTATGTGCAAAATTAATGTTAATTATGGGTAAAAAATTACTCTAAAAGTTGAATAATTCAATTTGACATTGAAATGAAGGTTGGTCATGAATTTTTGTTAAAGAAGCCAAAATTGCCTTACCTCAAAAAAATGCACACTCATACTTCATTTATTGGCCAATTTGATTGATTAAAATTGTTGACTGTTTGTTTAATAATTTTACCTACTTTTGAATTATTATATGTTTATTTTCACCCTTAAATAATTCTTCTTTTTATTTCATACAACATTCCAATTTTTCTTGAACTAGCATTATGTGAAAGTTGTGTATAGGATTTTCTTCAACTCTCTCTTGCATAGAACAATTATCCTTTTAATTCAAAGAAATAGTTCCAACTATTCACATTAGTTGTCAATCTGATTAGGTTTGACTATTGCAAGGTTATTATGCACAATATATGAAAGGGAAAATGATGACTAGTGCTAAGGAATATGAAAGTCACTCATTGTAATCAAACTCTTAGCATCTTAATGCTTTGGTTGTTGCACTCTCAGACCTTCTTAACAATCTCAAGAAATAAACACACAATGCTAAATAAAACTACACTCTCATATTATCACTCTTATCCGAAAGAGAATAGCACTCCTTGAAACCATTCTCTACATAAATTTTGAAACACACATTTTAATGAAATAAGCACACCATCAAAATATAACAACAATTAAAAAACTTTCACACTAACAAAGGTATTGGTCGAGGACCTATCCTATTACACACTACAATGGTTTTAATTATACAATCATTAAAGCATGAACAAGACTAATAATAACAATTTCAATACCTAACACAAAATCTAGTCAACATAAAGGTGTGGAACGACCAATTATTAAGATTGCATTAATGAAACATACATGATTACAATGATGTTTCTCTCCCCCTTTATCATTGTCTCTCTATTCTATATGTCTCTCTCGCGTGGGCAAAGAGTACACCTATTTATAATTTCATATTACAAAGATAAGATCATCATGAAAATCTCTTGATTCTCATGTGATATGATTTGAGCATACACATTAATAATTTGATAACAATTTCCAAGGTTAGGACAAACTTGTAACAAATTTTCCAAAATAGAATAATTATCAATAGAAAATCCTAACTATTTCAATTGCATTGTCCAGAAGATTTTCCTTTGATAGTGAGACTATCATTTGACTATATGGCTTCCAAATTTATCTTCATAAATCATTAAGGGAGGTCAGAGCATCTAAAAGAGGTATTCATGTGTAAAAACAATGCTCATCGAGTACTTATGCTATCCTTAGAGAGGAAAAACCGGAGAGTATAAGCCCACAACAACGTCTGAAGAGAACAAAATCCCTATAATAGCCTAGTTTCCTGTTTTACGAGAAAAACAACCCAAAACAATAGTTATCATGCATCTTCCCCAACTCAATTATCTACATTATTTCATGTCTCGACATCTCCCTCCTGCTCTACTTCAACTATTGGTTCTTCTGTAACAACAATATCTTCAACATGTTCTTGGGGAACAACAGTTTAGAATTT
Organism: Pinus taeda; assembly: GCA_000404065.3. Classification (NCBI taxonomy): domain Eukaryota; kingdom Viridiplantae; phylum Streptophyta; class Pinopsida; order Pinales; family Pinaceae; genus Pinus; species Pinus taeda. The sequence goes on along the minus strand of APFE031700116.1, from coordinate 29,141 downwards.
TTCATCTTGCTCTCCAGCATGTATTGAAACTGAAATAGTTCTTGGCCTTTCATAACCTACTTCCTCTTGTGTTTCCTCGCATCCATCAAATAATCTAACTATCATCACTTATTTCACTTCTTCCAGGCTTTCTAATCAATTTTATTTTCTAGACTAAATTTTCCCTTCAACCATGGTAAGTTGTTTATTTAAATTCTCATTTTCATCATTCAATTATTAATTTACTAAATAGGCAAGTCAGTTTAAGACTTACCTAGTAAACTGGCATATTCTTCTTCCTTTTAGAGCTCCTCCTCTTTCTGATGTTCCTCAAGCTCCTTTATTTCAGATCTAACAAAATGAAATTCAGGTGTAGCGATACATTATTTTACAAAATCTTCTTTCTCTTCATTTTGTACTCCCTCAAACTCCTTTGGTTCATTTGCATCAGTACATTCCTCAAATATTGAGGTAGATGATGGTGTAACAACTACTCACACTCTCTTCTTGGGTTTTCTTCAACCCAGCGGATTCTTCAACTTCCTTTTTCACCATGTTTTGTACAAGAATATATTTTTTAGATTCTTTCATTGATTACCTAGTTATTTTTTTCAGGAATGCCTACTTCATCTCACATTGTTCCAAGTGCCCCTATTTTAGTAGTCTCTGCCTTAGGCCCTTCTTCTTTAATAGGGAATCCATGATAACTATCCTCATATTTTCCACTTGATATATCTACAAGTTTTTTAGTGCATGCTATCTTTCCTTGAGTGGATGTACCAATAGGCATTCTTATGGAACACCATCTGTTAGGGTTTTTGTGATGAGGCCTAGGAGGTGTAACCACTCTTCTTTTTTTAGGACATGTAACTTTTATACTTTTCCTAGGAGTTGTGACTATTCTATCTTCTAGTGTTGTTTCAACACACACCTCATGTTCTTCACTTTTTGGCCTCTTCAATTTCCTCCTTTTCATGGCAATTTATATAGGAGTATAGTTTTTAGATACTTAGATTTCTAGAGAATTTCTATTCAACCAACCCCCTTTAATGGAGCATGTTGTCGGTGCTCCTATTTCAACACTCTCTAACTTAGCGCTTCTTCCTTGTTAGGGAATCCATGATAACTATCTTCAAATTTTCCACTCAATATATCCATAGTTTCTTTAGTGCACGATATTTTTCCTTCATCAAATGTACCAACAAACGTTTTTATGGAACTATGTCTCTTTCTTTTTTTTGATGAGTTCTAAGGGGTGTAATCACTCTTCTTTGTCTCAAATGTGTAGTTGCTCTACTATTTATCGGAGTTGTATTTTCTCTAACTTTTGGTGTTGTTTTGACAATTACCTCCTATTATTCACTTACACTTTCTTTTTTTTACTAATTGGAGCATGTGACTTTACAAACAAACTAATCCATTTGCTTCCTTGTTGTTGTAGTGAGTGAATCATGATTAACTTGATGAGTGCATGTCTTTTTAAGAATCTCTTTTGATGTTTCATGATATGCACTACATGTACCATGTGTTGCGATGTTGCAAATATTTTAGGAAATACTAGGGAAAATTTATTAGTTGTCCATTAAGAAGATGTGCTAATAGCTAGAAATGATAATTGATACTATCCAAAAACGTCCCTCACAATTAAGGAAATTATGAATAATTAAAACCACATAATCCAAGGATGAGGAAGGGATGTTTTATTGATACCTCTCCTTTTTCTCCTTATTTCCTCTCTGCGGTCAAAAATGTTTCCCTAGTCGTTGGAACTGTTATTTTTCTAGAAAACTTGGGAGCTCCTATTTGAGGAAAACCTATAACCCTAGAAATTATTTTCTTTCTAATAGGTATTTTGGATCCTCTAAACTTTGAATGATGCTCTTTTAGGGCCTGTGTGAATTCCATAGCAATCTATTCACTGAAACCCTACAACTTCTCAATGTATAATAAGCACCTTACATTCCTAAATATTGATAGGGCTTCTATATGGTGTAGTAGTGGACCAATGGAGTCTGGTTCATGATGGAATATCACTCCCCCCATGGTTATTTTAGAGACTGTTACTGCTCATAACTACTTAAACGTTGTTACAAGACCGCACTTAGTCAAAACAAACAGTTTGGTAGAGAATATCAATTGAAAGAAATTTAGAAATGAGTATGGAGTAATTAAGGTTACCTTTTTAATGAATTTTGGCTTTCAATCATAAATGACAACTACCAGGAATGATTTTTGAGTACTCACATTGATGTTCATAAATGACAGGAAGAGTAGCAATGAGAGTGCATAATCACTGATTTAGGATAAGCGTATTGTACATTTTCTAAATGGTAATTACTAAATTTCACTAGATCCATAATGTATCATACGATTGATCTCTAAAATGTCATGGATATTCCACTATACATTTCATCACAACAAATATGATAATATTATATTAAAAATATGAGATTCTACGCTATTAGAATTTTATTAATTTCTAGATCTGTAAAACTAACTGTAATTAGTGCATGCATGTAAGATTAAATCAAGAATAAAAGTAGAGAATGAAAAAATAAGCCCACACATAGATAATATGCAAGACATGCTCTCTAAGAAACCCTTTCAGGAGAAAACCCAGCTGGAAGGTGAGGCTACTTTGCTCTCTTTCTCTCTGTGGAAATATGGCTACAGATACAAAGAAGTAATGTGTATGGCCCATGGGCTACTACACTGCACAAATCCTCTTTGTGTTTTCTACCTCCTATCTCTCCTGGCTATCATTTCTCAACTATGGAACAAA
>APFE031700116.1:0-14537 GCA_000404065.3 Pinus taeda | reverse complement strand
AACTAGGCCTGATATTATGTATGCTGTTAGTTTAATTTCCAGATTCATGGAGAGGCCAAAGGAGGCACATTGGCAGGCAGCAAAAAGAATTCTGAGGTATGTGAAAGGTACCAAAATGTTTGGAATTTTATATAATGTCTCAGAACATTCAGATTTGTTTGGATACACAGATAGTGATTGGGCTGGAAGTGTTGATGATCGGAAGAGCACTTCCGGCTATGTTTTCCATATGGGTTCAGGAGCCATTTCATGGGCTTCTAAGAAGCAGTCCATTGTAGCATTGTCTACAGCAGAGGATGAATATGTGGCAGCTACAGCAGTAGCATGTCAAGCAGTTTGGATGAGAAGGATGTTGAGGAGCTTAGGCCAAGAGCAGGCAAAAGCGACAGTGATTTTTTGTGACAATAGCTCAGCTATTGCATTGTCAAAGAATTCAGTGTTTCATAAGAGAACGAAACACATTGATACAAGGTTTCACTACATCAAAGAATTGGTGAACAATGCAGAAATTGTCCTAGAACATTGCAGGACACAAGAACAGGTTGCAGACATCTTGACAAAGCCACTGGATCAGAAAATCTTTGAATTTTTTAGGAAGTGTCTGGGTATGACCGAATGCCCAGCAGTTGAAATTAAAGGGGAGTGTTGAATTTGTAATTCCACTGCTGTGCGCGGGCCAGCATTCAACCATGCCATACCAAGTCAAAACCACCCAGCAATACCATAAACCACCCACTAGCATATCGCACCACTTTTGGCTTAAGGAGGTTTCCGTACGAAGGGGCTCCGACGCGATTTGGTGCAAACACGTGGATTGCCGTGACATCATCACCTGACACTTTTCAGACGATAAAGCTCAGTCAACTCACCCCTTCCGATATTGATTTCCCTCGTCCGATGACCTCCAGCATTTACAACCGTTGATTTACCAAAGTTGCACTGTGGTGTAAAGTACCGTGAGAAAGGGTCTTCCGATATGCATCCTCCGCCGTTCGATTAAAGTCTTCTTTCTCCGCCGTTTGATCGCGAGGAAGGTACATGGACCTGTCAAAATTAAATGCAGCATGGTGTATTATTATAACCCATACCCTATGTTTATTATTATGACATTTTTCCAGTAATGTTTTTAATGCTTTTCTACGGCGGGTTAATACAAAGTATGGGCATAAAATTTAATGTAAGTTTTTTTTATTATTTCGAAATGTATGGTATACACTTTGGTATGACCGTTGACTCCATGATATATAGAGTTGCACACGGGAAGAAAAATAGCTCTGTTCGCTGCATCAAGAAGAAAAACCACACAGCTAGTAAAATAAAAATGTAATAGAGTTCATTGTTGAAGAGGAATGAAATGCAACAGCGTAAAAATCATTTTGTCTTGGTAATGTAAGAAGTAAAAAGAATGCACAGCAGTGCAGGAGTAGAAAAAGAAATGAATGAAGAAAACCGGTGGATAGTTTTGTTGAAATCCATGAATTGTTTCACACATGTGAAAAGGTAAATCTGTAAATCCCTGTAAGTTTTGTTTTCACACAGCAGTGAACGTAAATGAAATATTTACACACAGTGGTGTAAAATTTCATAGGAGGCAGAGTAAGTTTTGTGAAAATGTTTTGGTGAATCCCTCTGAGTAAAAGAGGATGAATATGTAAGTGTTTTTGTTTAATGAATAGAAATCATTTTATGGTGGTGCAATACTCTGCTCTGTAATTTTTTTTAAAAGACTTCTCTGTGAAAAAAGATCCTGGTGTAAAGAAAACATAGCATTGTGAAAATGTTTTGGTGAATCCCTCTGAGTAAAAGAGGATGAATATGTAAGTGTTTTTGTTTAATGAATAGAAATCATTTTATGGTGGTGCAATACTCTGCTCTGTAATTTTTTTTAAAAGACTTCTATTTGCAAAAAGATCCTGGTGTAAAGAAAACAGAGCATTGTCTCTGTATTTTATTTTCTGGTTTTGGTATTTTCCCATTGCAAACAAAAATACCTAACACATTTAGCTGCCAACCAAATCTTATGGGCATCAATTATGCCAATAGAAAAGGTCGCAGTAATATTGTGGGCATCAATTATGCCAATAGAAAAGGTTGCAGTAATGTGCGGTCGATGAGGATAATAGTACTGACTCGTGAAACAACCCGTATTTGAAATTAAATAAGCATATACAACGCACACAAAATCATAAAATAATTAGATCCACCAAGCAGAAGTATCAACAATCTTATTATTCAACAGGAGATTACAACACATAATTCCTCACACACTCTCAGCTAAAATATCTTTTAAGGGCTTACATTTTATCGCTCGGAGTATAAAACTAATCCTAAATTATCTCACAACAAATATAGGATGCATTAACTCCTAGTGAGGAATAACTCAAGCTACCTTAGCAACAAATTCTATTGTTGTCACATACATGGGATTTTTCCGAAAATTAATTAACAGAAAAATCTCAACAATATCCACCTTCACAACAGTTAGCCTCATACCCTGTTCCTTTATTATTTTATCTTTTATGCAAGCCAAGAGAAGCAAGACACCAATGTAGCTTCTCTAACAAAACTCGTTTCATGAACATGTCTGCACAATTTTTCTTTGTATGCATTTTTTCAAGAGAGACTCCCTTTCAGTGATAACCTATCTTACAAAATGGTACTTGATAGGTATATGCTTTGATTTACTATGATAGGCCGGATTCTTACCCAAATCAATTGCACTTTCACTATCACAAAATAATTTTATGTTGTACGTTAACCTACCAAACTCACCAAACAAACCTTTCAACCAAATTGCTTCTTTGCAAGCATGTGAAGCACTTATGTATTCTTCTTCAGTAGTGGATAAAGCAACAATATCTATAGCTTTGACATCGAGCTAATAGCTCCACCTGCAAGAGTAAAGACATACCTTGATGTTGATCTTCTCTTACCCAAATCACCTGCAAAATCAGAATCAACATATCTGCAAACAAATTCACTACTCTTCTTATACGTGATACAATGATCACTTGTGCCTCTCAAATACCGAAGCACCCATTTCACTGCTGACTAGTGTTCTTTTCGTGGATTTGCCATATACGTGTTGACAACCCCAACTGCATGTGAAATATCTCGTCGAGTACAAACCATTGCATACATCAAACAACCTACTACATTGGCATATGGAATACATCAAACAACCTAGTACATTGGCGTATGGAATTCGAGATATATATTCCTTTTCTTCATTTGTATTAGGACATAAACTAGAAGAAAGGTTAAAATAGGAAGCTAAAGGGACTAAAATAGGCTTCACATTGTTCATACCAAACCCCAAGAGTATTTTCTCAATATACTCCTCTTGTGATAGCCACAGCTTACCATTGCTTCTCTCTCTCAAAATCTCCATGCCCAAAATATGTCTTGCTTCTCCTAGATCTTTCATATCAAATGTCCTTGCCATCTGAGCCTTTAACTTGTTGATCCCTATTCTTCTTTTGCTTGCTAAAAGCATATCGTCAACATACAACACTAAGATAATGAACATGTCATTACTTAATTTCTTAAAGTAAACACAATGATCATATTCACTTCTTATATAATTTTGATGCATCATGAAAGAATCAAATTTCTTGTACCATTGTCGAGGCAACTGCTTCAAACCATACAATGATTTCTTGAGCCTGTAGACAAATTTCTTGTTGCGATTTTGAATGAACCCTTCCGATTGTTCCATGTAAATCTCTTCATCTAAATCTCCATGTAAAAATGGAGTTTTCACGTCTAGTTACTGTAATTCTAAATCAAGTAAAGAAACTAATGCTAATACAATTTGAACTGAAACAATTTTTACAACTGGTGAAAATATCTCATGAAAATCAATGCGTGCTTTCTGAGAAAAACCTTTTGTGACCAGCCTTGCTTTGTACTTGTCCTTTGTATCATCAACACCTCTTTTCAATTTGTAAACCCATTTACATCCCACAGTTTTTTTTTTTTAGGAAGTTCTACCAGATCCCATGTTCCATTCTTGACTAATGCCATCATCTTGTCCTTCATAGCTTCTTTCCACTTTTCACTTTTAGAACCTTCTATAGTTTCCTGATAGCATAAAGGTTCATCATCATTAGCGGTTAAAGCAATTGAAGTAACATAATCATCATACCTTTTAGGAGGATGTTTGATTCTTGTGGACCTCCTTAAAGATGTTTATGGTACTTCCACAATTTGCTTATTATTATCTGTAGGAACTTCTTCATGATCTACATCTAAAACACGTTCATGATCCGCATCTGAGACATGTTCATGATCGACACCTGAAACTTGTTCATCTTGACTATCATCAGTATTTGAATTGGTTTCAAACTGAATTTCTTGAAGGTTAGATACATTATCCTGTTTCAATTTATCATCTACATCTGGATTTTCAAGTGAAGATTCATTAAATTTAACATCTCTGTTAATGATGATCTTGTGAGTAGTAGGATCCCACAATCTATATCACTTAGTCGCATCACCATATCCAACAAATATGTATCTTTTTTTATTTAGGATCTAATTTAGAATGCTGATGTTTCAGAACTAGAGCATATGCATCACAACCAAAAACTTTAAGTTTAGAATAATCACAAGGATGACCTTTCCATACCTCTTGAGGAATTTTGCATCCTATTACAGTTGATGGTGATCGATTTATCAAATAGCAAGTTGTAGAAACTGCTTCTATCCGCAATTCCTTTTGCAAATTGGCATTACTAAACATACTTCTTGCTCTCTCTAAAAGTGTCACGTTCATGCGTTCAACAACTCCATTTTGCTAAGGAGTATATACAGTGGTTTTATGTTTTCCAATCCCAGTGCCCTTGCAATAATTATCAGATTCCTTTGTAGTAAACTCACCAGCATTTTCAGTTCTTAAACATTTAATGCTTTTTCCAGTGATGTTTTCAACTAATACTCTAAATTGTTTGAAAACTGTGAATACATGAGACTTCTTCTTTAACATGTAGACCCATGCTTTTCTAGAGAAAGCATCAATAAAAGATACAAAATATGATGATCCTCCATATCAGGTTGTAGGATATGGACACCAAACATCAGAATGAATATAATCAAGGATTCCCTTAGTAGTGTGTTTTCTAGTTTTAAACTTCTGCTTGCTTTGTTTCCCAAATAGAAAATGTTTGCAAAAATTTAACTTAATAGACTTTAAATTAGGAATTAACTTACGATCACATGAAATCTTTAAACCTCTTTCGCTCATATGGCCCAACCTTTGCTACCATAAACGAATGGAATTACTGTCGTTTTCAAATACTATAGAAACTTAATCTGACTATGTTCTTCCTTCTAACTGAAAAAGGTTTCCAACATTCTTTTCTTTCATTACTAGTAAAATTCCTTTATAAACTTTCATTACACCACCTTGAATAAAAGTTTTATATCCATTAGTGTCTATTACTCCTAGTGAAATGAGGTTTTTTCTTAGTTCATGTACATGTCTTACATTAGTTAGAATTTTATTTGTCCCATCAAACATTTTAAGCTAGATGCTTCCAATTCCCACAATGTTACATGTCACATCATTTTCCGTGTAAACTACTCCATCATTGATTGATTTATAAGTTTTAAACCATTCTTTATGAATGCACATGTGATTTGATACACCAGAATCTAACAACCAATGTTGATCATGATTAGACAAATTAACTGATAAGACTTGATCACTCATACCTGAAATGGATGTCGAACCTGTATCTGTCATGTTTGCTTCTTTTTTCTCTATCTAAGAGTCTTCTTTAGATGTTTGTTGTCTCTTCCAACAATCCTTCTTCAAATGTCCTGATTTGCCACAAAACCAACACTTTACCTTACTCTTCTTCCCTTTCGATTTTGAACACGAGTTGTTGTGCTTACTGAAGCATCTTTCTTTAGAACGACCTTTGACCATCATTGCTTATGATGTAGAGCTTTCTGAATTTGACCTCTTCCTTGTTTCTTCGAACAATAGATCTCCAACAACATCATCAAATTCAAGGGTTTCTGATGAACTAAGACTTATAGAAGTAAAAAACTGATTCCATGACTCGGACAATGAGCATAATAAAGTTATAGCTTTATCTTCTGATTCAAATTTTAATTTTATACTTTCCAACTGCACAAGGAGAGTATTAAAGGTATTCAAATGATCAGTAATGGATGTACCTTCCTTCATACGCAAACTGTACAATTGTCCCTTCAGAACAATCCTATTGGTTAAGGATTTTGTCATTTACAGCTTTTCAGGCTTTGTCCACAAACCAGCAGCAGTTTTCTCTGACACGATGTTAAAGAAAACATATTCTACCAAACACAGTCGAATACCGCTCAATGCTCTTTCATCCAAGTCACTCCATTCATCATTTGTCACGGTGTAAGGTTGTTTGGCTTTTCCCAACAATGCCTTCACCACGCCTTGTTGCACGAGTATATCATACATCTTCACTTTCTAGATCTCGAAGTCATTTTTGCCATTGAACTTCTCGATCCCAAATCGAGAACTTTGAATTTTTGCCATGTTTTGTCACACAAAATTTCCAATTTCAACTTTTAATAAAAGAAGTTTTTATTTACAAAACTTCCTTTGCCTTATACTATAATGCCTTTACCTTATAATAAAATGCCCCTGCCATACCATGTCATGGCATATTACAATTTCAAAAAACCAAAATATGATATAAATATAATATCATATATAATACAAATCTTACAAGTCATTTCTTTTCTTGTGTAAAACAGAAAATATTTAATAACAACAACAAAGTGACCTATTGATTTAATTGTAATACAATGACACCCATTTGAAAACATTTTGTTTTGAAATACTGCAATTGTGAATAAATCAACCAAATGGAATGCAAAACCTTATCAAGCCTACGACAATCTTCTCAGATAGTTGTAATTTAAGCACTATTGAATCCTTTCAAGAAATAATGGTGGGATTTTTGTGAAGACTCATGGCATCACAAATTAAAATAACAACATTTAAAATGAAACATTTCAAAACATTTCAGCAGAAATAGTTTAATACTCATTTCAGTAGTTCACCGCGACGTAGTTCACTGCACTGCTTAACCTGGCCACGCAATTCAATGTTGTGTTCAGCGTTGCCTGATCGCTGTCACACGCAGCAATTCAACGTTGCCTGATCTCTGTCACACGCAAAAATTCAGCAACATTGCTCTGATACCAATTGTTGGAGCAAACAATGCAGAACTGAAATTATATAAGTATACACAACACACAAAATCATAAAATAACACAAAGATTTTAATGTGGTTAACCCAACCAATCTGGGCTACATCCACCAAACAGAGGCATTGGTAATCTTATTATTCAACTGGAGATTACAACACATAATTCCTCACACCCTGTGAGCTAAAATATCCTCTATGGGCTTACATTTTATAGCTGGGAGTAGAAAACTGAATCATAAATTCTCTCACAACAAATATAGGATGCAATAACTCCTCCTCAGGAATAACTGGAGCAAAGTTAGCAGCAAATCCTATTGTTGTCACATACACGATATTTTTTCCAAAATTAATTAACAGAAAAATCTCAATACTTGTCAGATTGGTTTTTTATTTTAAAATTCTTTTTTTGCATTGCTGGCCCATCTACTTACCTTATGCAGATAGAGCTTTGCATGGCACCATTTCTTCGCTTCCAAACAAAGTATACATATACAAAACATTCCTACTTTACGTATGTTATTTAGTGACCCTGTAACCTTCTTTATTACCAGGTAAGGCACACCTAAACATATGAATAATATGAGGAACATTAGGCAAAAATAGGATGAGATGGACGAGCTTCCATGTAACGCTAAGTTCTAACATCTGGAAACTAGCCGGTCAGATGACGAATAATAGGGATGAATCTATTCAGGTATGGGAATTGATATTATAGGGAGCTTTTCCAAGGCCAATTCTTCAACATATGTACAAGTTAGTGTATTTGTTATTATAAACTTGTGATTTACCAGAATTACATTAATATCTGAACGGAGTTTGTGTGACGAGAAATATTTAAAACATTAATTTTGGATTATTATTAATAAAAATTAGAAATTGTAATCTCTGTTAAGTCAAGTTGAGTGATATATAAAGAGTTAAGTGCAGTCCATATTTAAATTGAGTTAACTGAGTTAATTTTTTTTTTCTTTCTGAATTGGACTAATTCTATTAATCAAAAATATGGTACAAGAAGATACATTCAAGAGAGATAGAAAACTGGCAACTAGAAATGATAGGACTATCAACCTCGGTTCCGGAGAAGAAGTTAAACAAGCAAGAAGCTACAACATGTCGCTGGAAGCAAAATAAGATTGAGTTCTACCCATAACGGGTAGAAGGCTCAACATGAAGCTTTTTCGCTTTCCTTTTTTTGACTTCGACCCAACCGTGGTGGGGTGAATGAGTAATATCAACTTGAAGATTGGAGTTCTCCACAGGGGAGCCCTCCTTTTCTGAATCAGACGAGGAGGTCAAGTGAACGCATTTCTGAGCAGTGGATGTATCGGAGGAATGCACCGGACCATCGGCGGAAGGGACCACAGAATGAGGGGCTTGATCCATTTTCGCATCGCTACCTTCATCTTCAGAGCTGGAGGAATCAGAATCCATGACTGGAGGTGGAGAGCAAGGGGCCCATCGTTTGGACTTCGGCCTCGAGAGGTTATACTTATTTTTTTTACTGGGCAAGATGGGCAGGTGTTCTGCAAATGCCCTGATTGGTAGCAGTGGCAGCAACGAAATGCAATATTTTCATAATCCAGAGTCTAGGACCAGACAAAGTCGCTTATCTTAAGATTGATTTGGTCTAGAAGTCCTTTTCTCAAATCTAACTCCACACGTATTATGGCATATGAGTATAGACCTTTGGTTTCCTGCCAGTCATCTCCCATAATGAAACTGCCCAAGGTGTTGCCTATAGCTCTATAGACACGAGTATGCCATAAGTGGGTAGGCAAGTTTCAAAGCTTGATCCATACAACTTTCCTCGTAATGACTGCAGTTACTGGATCAAAATCTGGGAACCAAGGGGTCAAGAAGAGCCCCACAGTTCCCATGAACCAAGGGCCTTCTTCTAAGGCCTTTTCAAAATGCTTACTATTATCAAATAGAACAATGAAGTAACCTTTTGAATAGAAACTGGTCTTACAATGATGAGTCCAGTTTGCATGGATCCATGCATAGAGATCCTGAGATCGCAACCATAGTCCGGTAAATCTGCAAATGATGGCTCTTTCTACAAATTCTTGAAGTTGGATTGCAAGAGCTTCATGGGTGAGTTCAACAAAGGGAACTTCTTCTACCTTATCAACCAAAAAGGGATTAGGTTTAAGGGCCTTCGGGGGTTTGGGGTTCTCAGAGTGTACTTCATCTTTGTATGAGAAGGGACGAGCAGAGGATGACTGTCCCACTACACCTCCTCTCAGACGAAGGGTTACCACCAAAGAGTTGTTCCTAGTAATGTTGTAGGAAGAGAGGGGAAGAAGGTCTTCATGTTGTTGACCTTGAAAGAGAAGTCTCTGAAGGTGTGAAGGGATCCCAATTTTCCATTCTAGATCCAGTTTTAGAGCCAGCACTAGATCTGAAAAACTGACCCATTGTAGGATGGTTTTGCCTGTAGGATGAGAAATTGGGATCAGAAAGGAGTCACAGAAGTGCCTAGACCCAGTCCCAAGGCTTCTTGTGCTTCCTAGAGCAGATGTGCCATGGCGATTTTCCATTCACGGTGTGAGACCTGCAAGATCTTGGCCGATCTGTCTATTGAGAGCCAGATCTAATTGATCAATGGTGGATTTCTTGATTGCTCCATAGCCATGGCTGCCCACCGCTAAGATGTCGGCGCCATGACTGTCCACGGCTTCGCATAGGACAAATTTGTCATCGCCCTCCACCATCTATCATTCAAACTTGTGAATGGATCTACTCTGGCATAATCCTTTGGCGTGTTCCAGAGTTTTGGTCCCGATTCTCTTCAGATCCCTTTCCACATTCGGCAAGACATCTGCCGCACCGGGGCGTGCCAAGCGTAGGACGCTGGTTGCAATAGGGCGAGCGTGGACCAGGTATATTTTGAAGGGTGAATCTATAGGGAAGGGAGCTACCAGATACTCTAGAACCCATTGTAGTGCATGGACGCTATGCTGCAATCTGTTAGAGGAAGAAGAGGAAGGCATTAGGGCTTTCAAACCTCCAAACCCTTGAGCCATGGAAGAGCTTGCCATTTTCAAGGGGGTTCTACGCATCTGAGGAGAAACTTAATAGCCCCAACCAATTTGTTGCTTTCCTTGCAAAAATACCACAAGGGCTCTTAACTGAGTTAAATGTTAAACTGAGTTGACTGAGTTAATTGTTTAACTGAGTTAAGTGTGAGCATGTTGAGTTATTTTGGGGGACTAGTTAGTCAAAAAAATGTTTAAATAATCTTTACTTGGTTCATTGCAAGAATCAAGTTTCGTGTGATCAGTATAAGAGCTACAACTCATGGGTTTTGTGTGTGAATTTGTGTTTTGTGAAATTGATATAAGAAAAATATTACAAAGAATTAGATAGATCGGATTAGCACTAATCCTTATCAACAATAATCCATGACAAAGAGGAAATCCAAAGTGATTGGTGCTACAACCTCCTATGTTTATAGGTAACTATTTTGATCATTGGGTTTGATGAAGATGTTAACTTTTCTTAGAGCGAAAGAGTTAATTGAGTATGAATCTTATAACCCATATGATGAAGTATGGGTTGTTTTAGCATTGAATTTTATAAAACATGCATTAGATGAGTAGTATTTGTGCAAGGTAGAAAAAGCTACAACTTCCAAGGAAGCATGTAAGATCTTGGAAAAAGAATTTGGTGCAAGGGAGAGTGACATGCAACAGCAATATCTGTCACAATTTGTTGAGATAGTCACAGATCTGAGAGTAGATGAGCAAGACTCTGAGAGGAAAAAAAAGCATCGAGAATCTCACTCAAAATTAGATGATGGTTTTCAATACCACAAAGTTGAAACCCATTACACAAGCATGTATATGGATGATGAAGATAAAACAAAGATTGCAGGGAGAAAAGCCAAAGCATTTACATGTGAAGCAGAGCAAGAGCATATAAATCCTCAAGGAATCCCCTGTAATGCCGATGATGAAGATGATGGTGAATCCCACTGTGATGCGGCACATGTGGATGATGATTGCAAAGTTAGATGTGAATTGGTTAATCTAGACGCAGTTGATGGATTTGGTGAAGTTGAAATGGTCAATGAATTTGACAATGAGCACATGCATGCTCAAATATCCTACCATAATGTGAATGAAAATTATGTTGATGATATGTGTGGTTCTTTTTTTGAATTAGGAATTGAATGTGGCAATATGGTAAGTGCAATGTTTGATGAAGAATTGAAGGTTGAATCTATCAATGTAGCAACAAGACATGAAACAGCTGGAACTGCTCATGACGCAGTATGTCATCTAGCAGGAGTTGATGATCAAGAACAAGATAAAGTAATTAAAGATTTTTTAATCAAAATATCCACTTACCACAAAATGGTCGAAGATACGTTCTGTGAAGTTGAAAAGTAGGTAGAAAAGGAAGATGTAGAGAATGAACCTCTCACTGAAGAGCATAATAAATATGTTTTTAACATTGTTTTTTGATATGAAGGTATTCAGAATAGCACGAGAAAGAAAGTTGAAAAGAAGGTTGTTAATATATTTCATGCAAATTTGAAGCTCATTGAAGAATAGGTTCATAAACCAATAGAACAAATTGATGTGCATCTTAAAGTAGCAGTTGGAATAAAAGAATTGCATGAAATGGTGAATAATGATCTTGAGTGTGCACATTATAGGAAAAAAATGTAGCAGTACCTACTGATGAAAGTGAAAGGAATGATATGGATGCTTATGAAGACAAAGATGAATGCATTGAGACCATTTTTCAACAATCAAGTCAATAAGAGATAAGATTCTTCTATTAAGAAATATGGTAGGAATAAAGTCATGAATATGAAGTGTAAGAAGAAGAGCAAAGGAGACAGTGTGAAGATACAATGTTGTGGCAACAGTCCATGGTTGGTTGACCAAATATTTGAATATGAAAGTGTAATAGACAAGATCATATTGTGTTTCATCACAAATTCAGGAAAATTTAAAGAAAAAGTGCAACAACATCAAGTAAAGGAATATGGAACCTACAACAAGAACAAGTAGTAGAGAATGATGCAATTTCGAGGATTTAAAATTTGGAGGAAAAGTAAAAAAAAAAAATTGTGAAAGACTTGAGCCATTTTAAACGTACATGAGACATAGACCAGCAAGCATGTTTCAATAGAAATTTAGTCAATTTTTAAGTCAATTTCTATTGTAAGCCTAGCAAACATAGTTGAGTCATGTTTACTCATACTGTAGTAATTAAGGGGGAGTGTTAAAAATTGTAATTACTCTTGCATGCCAGAGTTGGCTAAACTTAAAGAGTTAATTAACCAGTCAAGTGATAGATAAAAAGTTAAGTACCATCCATATTTAAAGTGTAAGTTAATTCAGTTAAATGTGTGTTGGTGTCCAATTATTTTAGGGAAATAGTTTGTGGAAAATATTTAAATTACATATTTCACAATATCTATGAATAACTACATTTCCCATTGCATACTTAATAGATATTTTGAAAATCTCAGACCGAAGTCAAACATTTCACTTTGATAAAGAATTATTAATATCCGTGAGAATTAAAAAATAAAAAGTTCCAGTGTGTAAGAATTGAAAATGTCCAGAAATTTTCGAAACATAAGCGGAATACAAGGTGAAAGAAACTGTAAACCCTACTCCTCAAACCAGAATCTGCCATTGCATATCTGGACATGGCTAAATAGCCCAAACTATGATTTGAATAACAAAATTATAATATTTCAACAATTTAGAAGTTGCCTAAATCTTAGGCACTACCACTTATACAACACTCCAGCTTTGCAATCGCGGTAAGGTAATTTCTTCATGACGACATCTCCCATCGAAACATACATAATCGTTCAAACATGAAATAACGAAAATGTGTTTTAGGTAGGCTTATTAACTTAGTAGATATTTAATAGAGAAACATTGCTTTAAGATTCATCTTGATTTTGAAATTGTTTTATGGATTAATCAAATAATTACTGTGTTTGTGCCCTTATTTTTCCAATCACGGTGATTGGTTGGAAAATAAATAAATAAGAGTACTTGTATAATTAATCCCGAAAATGATTTAAAAAAATAATGTTGTATTCTTTTAAATTTTTTTGGCAAAAATTGTTCGCAATGCTAAGTTTGAATTCTCCTATTTAAATAAATTGTTTCAAGATTTTTCCTAAGAAAGCTGCATCTATTTACAAATTTTAAAACATATTTTAAAAAATCCCTAATCTCTAATTAAATCTCAATTTCACAACCTTTGTTGATGATGATGATGGTTAACGTCCACTGAGACCAAATAATGATCTATCGGACCTAAAAAGACAAATTATTTATTTTGATTTAAGAATTTTATTCCTATGCTCAAAAAGCTTGGAGAGAAGCCTTCCGAGTTCACTATAATTTTGGCATTGTAAAAGGCTAGGGAGGTCAGTGTTGTAACAAAGGTTGTGAAATTGAGATCTAATGTGGTTGTATGCAGGGCACTCTAAGAGGAAGTGGTTTTCATCCTCGATGATCCTATTCTCACAAATATGGCAGATCCTTTCTATCCATGGCGTTTTTGGAACTACCCAGCGGCCAGTTTCACTATGGAGCTCGTGAGAATTCGTTCTAATCTTTGCTATATTAATTTTCTTTTTTGAGCTAGTTAGAATAGAGAGATACTTTTGATCTTCAAGGGTGGGGTTGATGACCTTCTTATAATAATTTAATTTTCTTTTAGACGCTAAATCTCTCTCACACCATAATTTCTCTTTGAACTTAGAAGTAACAATATCTTTAATGTTATTTATGTTTTGCAAAGCATCGTTCTCATTGACCTCCCAATAGTTTAACCAGGCCCTTGTGTCCTTATGCCATCCTCGGTTAAGCCTTAGGTGATTTTGGCTGGAATTTAAAGCTAGCTTAGGAAGTCTATGATTGTTTATGTTATTGAGCTTGTGCTTGTACATCAGAAACCTGAGCATAGCTAGGCTCTCAATAGAAGAAAGACCTGCTTCTATAAGGAGAATAGGATATGGTGTATTACTTTTAATTTTTAGGTTATAAGTTATAAAACGCTTCTGGATTTGCTCAATCCTCCTCCATGATTCTCTGGAGATGCTGCAGCCCCAAACTTCACAGCCATATAAGATAACAGGAGTGACTAAGGTTTCAAAGAGGAACTTCTTTTTATCCCACATTACGAGGTTTGTTATTTTACAGTTATTTTCAAGACCAAAATAAGCTTTCTATCCCCCATTGATCCTTTTCTCAATGCTATGGTTCCAGTTGAGCTTGTGATGGATATCAATTCCTAGGTACTTTTAAGAATACACTTCCTCCAAGTTATTATTGT
>APFE031700104.1:0-19530 GCA_000404065.3 Pinus taeda | reverse complement strand
AGCTTTTGGAACTCTTTGGAAAAATGGTTGGCAAGAGGGGTGAGGAAACTTGCAATGCCCCTTAAGTTTTGCATCCACTTAATTGTTTCATGACTCAATTAATATGCCAAGAGAAGTGCCAAGGCCAAATGAACATAAATTTGTATATGTTCTTTATGACTATTGGACATGTTGCTCAAACATTCTTGAGGGCTTTAACCTTCATTAAGCTTGATAGGATGGGATGGACCATAGTGCATATCTTTATGTTTGCGAATTGGCACAATACCTAAATATATTTGTATAGCCCATGAACGAGAGATTTGATTTCTTGTCATGTCTTGTCTAACTAGAGTCTTATTCCTATGTTTGGAAAGAAATGTCACCAATGGACTCTTGAAGACTCGAGTGGTGTTCATTTTTGGTCTTCTATGAAAGTGTTATGGACATTTAATTGGGAGGTGGGAATTGGTGGATTGTCTTATGGCCACAAGTATCGCTAGAAAGAATATTTTACACATCATCCTATTGGGTGTGTTAATATTTTACCTTGAAGGAAAGGAAGGAAACTTATTTTCCATAGAATCGGAAAAACAATAAACAATCACGTAGAAGCCTTGGCCCTTTGGAAATGACTCTTGATAGTGAAGAGTCAAAACATATGAAATGTTTGATTCGTAATAGTGTATTTAGATGTCATCATTTGTCACATGGTAAACAAAACTCTTCAAAAGGAAACTCAGTTAAGAATATTGATTTGTTATATTCAAAATCTAATAGAAGGATTCAAAAGTGTAAGATTCTATCAATCCTTAAGAGGGCTAAACATTATGGTGGATTCTATGCCCAACATGACTAAAAACCTAGCTTTTAGAACTCTTTGGGAAAATGGTTGACAAGGAGGGTGAGGAAATTTGCAATGCCCCTTAAGTTTCTCATCCACTTAATTGTTTAATGACTCAATTAATATGCCAAGAGAAGTTCCAAAGCCACATGAACAGAAATTTGTGTATGTTCCTTGAGAGGGTGAGATAATGTTATTTGAGCATACTGCTTATTTTATTGATTTCTGCACAGAGCACAACATCCATTGTGAGCATGTTGGTTGTAAGTTGTTCATTCTCACGTTCAAAGGGAACGCAAGGTAATGGTGTCACACATTTTGAGATGCCTCCATACACTCTTTCGAACATATTTTCACATATTTGTTTCACGCTTTTGATATATATGATCCTAAACATTAGTGCAAGAAAATTTTCGAATTGTGAAAATCACCTAATGAATCACTGCGCCATTTTCACAATTGTTTCATACATTTGTGTTTTGAATTTCTGAAAGATGAAGTCGATTGGTAGTTCTTGACATGAATATTTCAATATCTTGTTCACATTTCAGAAAATACACACAAACTTACATCTTTTGAACCTCTCCTAATGTACCTCTGTGTTAGAGCTTCTCAATTTGTGACAAACAAGGTTGTTTTTCCAAGTGACCCTTCGTCCTCTTCTCATTAAACAACTCTAGTTCTGTAGTTTAAGGCGGGAGAAGTTGAAAATTCATTTTTTGATCTACCACCATCTTTCCCACCTCACATACCTAGAATTTCAGCGCAGGTTTGGACTGTCAGTCCGATGGTTGTGATGGAGTGCTATCTCCTTGTCCTCTTTCCTTTGGTTCCTCTGATCCTACAGATTGTGATGTGTTGTGTTCACCTATTTTGAATCTATTTTTTAATGTTCATGAGGATCAAGTTCTGGATGGAGTTGGTTTTGAACAACCAACCCACAATATCATTTTCGATGAGTATGTGTGGGAGTCTGAACAAGAATCTGTGGTCGAGGACGACCTCCTTCTAATCCATCGATCTTTGATTATACATCTTATGATTAATTGGAACTTCCCTAAGCTGTCAAGGCTCTTTATCCTGAGATGATGGTTATGTTAGGTTCTCATAGTCTTGAGGTCAGTTCCACTTCCTATCAAAAATGTGTTAAATCTTTCCAGGCTCCTCATCACTCTCTCCTACACATTGGAAATCAATCTATTTTACAATTTTCGCATCCTCCATCTGTATCACACGATCCTATTGCTCAGTCATTGGAGGAGTCATACGTGGCAAGCACAATAGAAAAGAGAAAATTTTCTTCTTTATTCATCTTCGCTCTCCTTTCAAGTTTATGCCTACATGTATTTGATTCACAATTTGTTTAAACACTATGGTACACCCATATGGTACACCTGCAAAGTGTATTTCATGCACTTTTCATTTTCACTTTTCTACGTGTTCATTCAAACTTCGAACGTTTTGGTTTGAATTGTCTTATCTTTCTTGTTTGTTGTTATACTTGTATATCTTTCTTGACATGCATTCCCTCACCTACATAGGCCAACCAATGCATCGGCAGTGACATTATAAGTATCGCTTTAGGTAAGTTTGGCCTACGCTCTGTTTAGGTTAGGAGTAGGAGTGGTTTTTCTTTTCTTTGTTGTTTCCTTTGATTTTCTTCACTTTGTTTCACTTTCACTCCACTTCTTTCCTTTAGTTTGTTTTCTTTACATTTATAGGTTATTTCTCGCATGAGATCGTGTTTGTCTTCTCAGACAAGCTCGGTGAAATCCAAGATGAAGTTGTACTGCTAACAACACTTGGTTCTCTATTTATCCCCTCTTTATGTTAATATTACATTTCCTTAATTCGATTATACTATGATCAAAAATACATTCATTTAAAAGAGAGGCACGGTGAAATCAAGATGCTTGCAATAAATAAATCAATTTTTGGCATGTTCAAACTTTGGAGATTGAAATTCTCTTTAGAGTAATTGTGAATTTTGTGAGGGCTTAAGGATGATAAACGTGGATGAAACAAGGGAAAGAAATTACCCAAAGCCTCCAATGTAGATCTCACATCTCCTTGTCTTCTTGGAGGAATTTTATGTAACATCTTTCCTTACCAAACTTTCAATGGTGAATATTTAAAAAAATAAACCTCAATAGTGTTTAACTATTTGTAATGCAAATAGCAAAATCAAATATTTTTGTATTATGAAAAAAATAGCCATTTTGATGAACTTTCGATGGATTTTGACTAGAGAGATGTTGTCCAACTTGAAAAACATTCACTTTGTCAATAGTCAATATTCCAATAGATAGATAATTGACTTAGTCAAATGTCAAATATTTGTCGAACATTCAATTTTCGTCGCATATCTAACCAAAAAAATTATCGTCAAATATTTGACTAACATATCGTCGGATATCCGAGATAATTGTGTTTGTCGGATATCTCACAAATGTCGGGTTTTTTTTTTAAATACAAAAAATATTTGGAAGTAAAATCCAATCATATGGCCAACCTATCGGAGTATGACATTGGATTTTCCACCCATATGCACTAGTGGGGATTAGGGGTTAAGGATCACAAGTTAAGAGGACAAGGGGTTAGGGAATAGGGGGTTCATGGATTTTAAGTCAAGGGTTAGGGCTTAGGGTATTCATGTATTTTAGGTCAGGGGTTACTAGCTTAAACTTTAATGGGCTATGAGTTATGAGTGTGTAGGTTAAGGACTTGGAGTTTAAGGGGAATAGGGAATTTAGTGGTTATGGGTTAAGCGAATATGGTTGGTGATAATGGGACTCTTAATCCCCTTATCACAACTATTGGGGGCTTCCCTCTCAATTCATCTAGTTTCCTTCCCTCTAGGCCACCCAGCCCATATGACATTAGGTCTTAAGTCACCTTCTCATTCTCTAATGCTAGGATTATAAATCATACTAAGCCATTCTTAGACTTCCCCTTGGCCCATTCAATACACAACATGATATCCCTTCCACCTTTTTTGTGACACCATTCAATTTCTCCTAATGTTATGAACCCCTAAATTTTGTCTCAATGCCCCTACAATTACACCATTGGCCCCCCTGGGCTAAGGGGTTAAATGCATTAGGGTTTATGGATTGTGATAAGGGAGCCCCTAATCCCCTTATCACAACTATTGAGAGTTCTCCAATCAACTTCAACTTTATGATACAAAATATAAATTGAGAGTAAAAGACAAGGAACTTGGAAAATTGAAAGCAATTGTTGAATAATTAATGGAATGAAAAGCTACCATGGAGATGGGGAAATAAAATGGTGGATTTAATCCAAAACCATCCAACAATGTAAGAATTACATGTGTATACTATTTTAAATTTTTTATATGTTTGACCTATGTTTGACAAATAAGGTTGTGTTTTACCTATGTTTTCTTCTCCTAATGTATCTTCTAGACCCATATATGTTTAGAGTATTAGTGTAATTTTGTTTAGAAGCAAGCCATTCTTAAAGAACGAGGTGGCATTCTCACTAGATGAAAAATGTAGATCCAATTAGAAAATGACCATGGTCAACTTTGTATTGAAGGCACACAAAAGAGGGTCAAAATAGGATGAACCTAGATATGGATAACTTGAAGATTGCACCATTCATGTAGTTGAGGAATGCTTGTGTCAGTTTCAAATAGATCACTTGGAGAAAACTAAGGGAATTTGAATGTTGTTTTGAGCATGTTGTGGACAAAACCTTTTAGAAATATTGTAGAATTGTATGGGATTGTTACCCATACATTTGGTAAGATAATGGACCAGTGCTAAAGGATGATGATAGCTAAAGGGTCAAACTTATATCCTCTTTTTTCTTTTGAGTGGACATGAATTACATTTGGGTCGTGCATGGAGATGATAATTACTTTATTCCTGTGAGCTTAGATGAATTTGTGGACATTATAGGACCATACTATTTCCCTTTGAAAGAAAATATGTCGAGGATATTTGGGGGAAATGTGACTGTCCATAAATGTAAATCATATTGAGGACCTTATGGCTCTTTTCCTTAGACCCTAGTAGCGCTTGGAGGTTTTATTTTGATGGTTTAGTGAACAAAAACCTAATATGACCAAGAAAATTAGTGTTGAACCACATATAGTTTAGGAGGAAAGTTTAGGGGTTCTAGGTGTTAATGGAGTTTATGGGTTTAAGAGTTAGGGGTTAAGGGTAAAGAGTAAGGTATGAGGGTGTTGAGGGCCAAGGGATTGAGGTTTCAAGGGTTTATGGGTTAGAGGTTAATGATTTAGTGGTTAAGGGCTTCTGAGGTTAAAGGTTAAGAACAAAAGGCTTATGGGTCATAAGATTTAGGGGCTAAGTGCTTAAGGGTTATGAGATTTAGGTGTCAACTAGTTAAGGGGTTAGGGGTTTAGGGGATAGGGGTTACAGGTTAAGTGTAAGATTTTATGAGGATAAGGGGTGAGGTCTTAGGGTTTTCAAGGATTGTAAGTTAGGGTTACGGGTTAAGGGGTTATTTTCTTAGGGTTTAAGGGATCAAGGGCTTAAATGGGTTATGAGTTATGAGTGTATGGGTTAAGGGATTATGGCTCTGGGGTTAAGAATATAGGGAATTTAGTTATATGTTAAGGGCTTATGGGTGATGATAATGGGGCCCCTTATCATAATATTGGGGGTTCTGTTATCAACTTCTCTTGTTGTCTTCCCTCTAGCCCCCGTAGACCCTATTTCATTAGGTCCTATGGTCCCTTATGATTCTCTAATGCTACGATTATAGATCTCAGTAAATCATGCTTGAACCTCTCACTTCTACCCATCCATGCTAGCCTTATTTCCCCTTGCCCCTTTAAATACAACAAAATATCCCCTTCTCCCAAAATTCATGAGAATTTAATATTTGGAGGTAATCATTTAACAATCGCCTCTAAAATTTTAATTCTCGTAATTTTGTTTGTGGGGGGGGTTGTCGAAAATTTCCTCCAAAGGTTACATTGTCATGACTTTTAAGGGTTGTTCAAGGATTCTAATTTAGGGGTTAGTTGCTTAGGGTTTAAGGGATAAAGGAGTTAATGGGTTATGCATTATGAGTGTAGGGTTTAAGGGATTATGGCATGTGGGTTAACGGGAGGAATTTAGTTGTTATGGGTTGTGATAATGGGGCTCCTAATCCCCTTAACACAACTATTGGGAGTTCCCCTATCAATTACTCTCATTTCCTTCCCTCTAAGCTCCATAGCCCCTATGCCATGAGGTCCTAAGGTCCCTTCTCATTCTTTAATGCGAGGATTATAGATCTAAGTAAACCATGCTCAAACCTCTCACTTATACCCATTCATGCTACCCTAATGTCCCCTTACCCCTTTCAATACACTAAAAGATCCCAATCCCCAAAACTTCATGAGAATTGAACATTTGGAGGCGATCAATTAACAGCCACCTCCAAAGTTCAATTCTAATGACTATTTTTTTTTTTTGGGTGGGGAGGGAGATTTGTCCAAAATTGCCTCCAAAATTTACATTGTCATGATTTTTAAGTGGTTTTATCAAACAATCCCCCTTAAAATTCACAAGAATTGAAATTTTGGATGTGGTTTTGACACCCTCTGCCCCCCCCACCACAAAAAAAAAAAAATCATGAGAATGAAACTTTTAGAGCTAGTATTAAAGTACCGGCCTCCAATGTTCAATTCTCATGAGTATTTTTTTTTTTTTGGCGGGGTAGCGGGGGCGGGGGGGGGGGGTTGTGGGGAGGGGCGGGAAGGTTTCAAAAAATTCCTTCAAAAGTTTATTTCTAATGAATTTAAGGGGCTTGTCAAAAAACTGCCATGAAAAATGTAATTTGGAGCAATAATTTCACTGCCTCCCCAAACAAAGGTCATGAGAAAACACTTTTAAAGGTGGTTGTTAGAAACCCTCTGCCACAAAAAAGTTTATTTTTCATCACTTTCGGGGTGCGTGGGGGTGGGGGGGGTTTAAAAACCACCATGAAAAATTTATTTAAGGGAATTCATTTAAGCCCTACCCCTCTGGGCAAAAAAAAAGTCATGAGAAAACACTTTTAGAGGAAGATGTTAGAAATCCAACCCCCCCCCTAAAGCTCAATTTTCATGACTTTCTGAGGTGGGTTTCAAAATACAACCATGAAAAATATATTTAGGAGCAATAACTTAAAAAATCACTCCAAAATTAAGGAGAAATCACTTTTAGAGGTGGTTGTTAGAAAACCTCCTAAAAAAGTTCAAAATTTCATGACTTTTTGGGGGGGTTTCAAAATCCGCTCCTAAATCCATAAAAACACTTTTAGAGGTGGTTTTGGAAGACCGCCACAAGCCAAACCACCTGTAAAGGCCTTTTTCGTAGTAATTTAGGTGCAAAAACATATCATATTCCAAGTGTTAGTGCATTCTAAGTGCCAAATCTTCCTTTGTTACTTCTCTCCTATTTTCCAATAATTGATCTCAAGTAACTTTAATCTTATACCATGCCAAAACATACCAAGGAATATCAATGCATGCTAGACATGCAAAGACTTTGCAATTGCTAATGTGTGTCAAGGAGTGTTAGACATTCTATGGAGTGGAAAGGCATGTCGAAGAGTGCCAGAGAGTGTCAATGCACACCAAGGAGTATTAGGGAGTACTAGGGAAACACAAGGAAGCACTAGGTTAAAATGCATGGAAATGAATGAATATAAGGGTGTGCTAGGGACTACCAATGAGTGCTAGGTGCGTTAAGGAGGGAGTGATAGGGTATGATAGGTAGTAGTAAGGCATGCTAGGGAATACCAAGGCATGTCAATAAGTGCCAAAGCATGTTATGGAGTTTAAGGGTATGCTAACACATGCCAAATAGTGCCAAGGAATGCTAGGTTCTAAGACATGCTAAGATGTGTAGGGTTCTAGGGTGTCCCAACAAGTGTCAAGGAGTGTCAAGGAAAAAAATGAGAGAAGTAAGCTAGAATGCAAAGAAATGAACACATAAGAGGGTTAATAAGTGAGGGCTTTACCTTCTTCAAAAGGGGCATGCTAGGCACACTTACAATAGGTTCCAATACATACCATGTGTTAATGAATGCAAAGTTCTCATGTATGTCAATGCTTGCCAAGGTCTTTCGGGGCATGCAACCACATGCTAAGGGAGTGCTATGTTTCGCTAGGGCATGCCAACGTGTGCTTGGGAACCTTGGTCATGGAAAGATGTTCTAGGTACAAATGTAGCAACCCAAGTTTTATTTTCCATTTAAATAATCAAGCCAAGGTCATGAGACACATATTCTAAGCTGAATGGAGGGAAAAACATTATAATGGGAATCACTTGTGGCTTATTATTGGATGTGGAAATAGGTATTGACATTGGCAAAAGAAAAAGACAATAAATGACAATTAATTAAAGAAATAAAGAAAAATAGGAGAAAAGGAAGATGAAGAGACAAGAATATGCATGCAAAGGAAAATTAAGGAAAAGGAAACAAAAGGAGAGAGAGAACATTCTATGCTTCTCGTAGCTACTCTTAGTTACTTTGAATCACTTCTTGGTTACACGAGGAGCATTCGATCATTCTATGCTATTCTGTGTTCTGGGTATATTTTCTTCGCATATTCTGTGTTTTGTGTATCTTTTCTCCGCCTATTCTCTGTTCGGTATTACTTTGCAGGTTAAGAAGCATCACACAACACCACAGGAAATGATTAGTTCCCCTTTGGAAGAAGCTTAAGTAGAAGCCCTACCAGAATATATGGATTTGGATGAGCCATGACTAATTTCCCTTGTAGAATAAAGGCATAGAAAAGATGTGGACATTCCATATCATTATGCTATAATTTTGTATGATGCCTATCTTAGAAGCAAGGAAAGAAATCAACCGGGCCTAAGTTCTTCATAGTCCGGTATTGGTATTCAAATGAAGGATTTTAGGGTGGCCTCCAGACAAGACAAAGTAGCCACAAAATGAGGTTGCAATAAAGCATAGGGCACTGATCTAAGAAAATAGTGAACAATTAGTTAACTCAAGGAAAATCATGCCAATGTTAGAGGCATTTCCCTCCTTAAAATCTTAAATTTTTAATTGCATCATGTTACAAGGTTGAGAATACTTTAATTAATTAAATGGTTCTTTTATTTCACTCTTACACATTGATGAGGGAAATGCTTGTGATGATATTCTAATAATGGATCGTGAAACTTGTGATTATAACCTTTTTTTTCTAAACATAAAAAAATAATTGTATGATTTGGATGTTGTGGATTGTTCATATAGTTAGTAATAAAACATAATAGAGTGCAAATAATTAATGTAGTTTCTTTTGATTGGGTTCTTCACCTTCCTCAAAAGAGAGTGTGGGATGTTAAAGTGAAGATTTTTTTATTTTTTATTTTAGAATTATTGAATTATTTAAGGAACTTGTATGAATCCATACAAATCGATTACAAAGTAGCTTGTAAAGGTAAAAATATTGATTAAGTTTCCTATTCCATTGTCGAGTCATATAAACTGACGTGCGTTAGTTATAAATATTTGTGTGTTTTTTCTTTGTTATTTTCATCCATTCTTCCATTTTTCATGGAAGGGTGTGAGCCATTCTTGGAAATCCATCTGGACGTCTATTGCATCCTTGCATATTTTACTGAGTGGGGAGTACTCAAGGGCTTGATTGTCTTCCTTAGGGGGTTGAGGGATATAATGAAACTCTAAATATGCAACATTTTCCTATATTTTCTATGCGTGGGGCTTTAAAAGTTCTTAGGGTGGGATGGAAGTGTTATGCTCATGCTAAGTAAGGAGTTTGTGTAGGGTTCATTTTTTCACATGGTATAGATCATCTAAGATCATTTTTTTCTAAATTATCCTTGAGGGTCGTTGGAGTCTTATTAATTTGTAGAAATTTTCTTAGTAATGAGGGTGATTTCTTCTCCTTCTATTACCTTCTATGGGGAATATTGGTGTTGCTTTTTTAATATATATGGGTATGATTTGGAGCTCTCCATCCATAATAATGCTCCATTTAGAGATGATGGGGAGGTCTCCACAAGGGAATTTTTATAAATAAATAATATTACTTTGATGTCCCCATCTATCAGGTTGGGATTTTCTATAGTTTTTATCTTGTTTAGGGTTTCAACCTCGGGGAAATATGTGTCAACATTCATATTACTAGAATATGGTTTGCAACAAGAATCAATTATTTATGGTCCAAAGAATCAAACAAAGTGTAATCATTTCCTAGTTTGATCTTTGATGGGAATTCAATGGAGGATTCAATTTCCACACAAAAAATTAAGCATATGTGGCAGTTTATTTTGCTAAATTTCTTCACTCTTGAAATGGAATTTTCAAGTTAATTTCCAATTACTTTCAAAGAATCAAAACCCCAACATTGGAGAGAGATGTTGGGATGTCTTACTCATAATAAAGCTATGGAGAGAGAGAAATCATAGAGGGGACCAAATATTAGGAATTAGAGTTTCATACACAAGCCAAAATATACCTAAAGCCATGGTCTAGTGCCACTGATGAGGTCCAAATGTTTCACCAAGTTAAATTTCACTACAATAACCCTATGGTACATGGGTAAGGCATGCCTCCTTTTGAATTTTTGATTTCCAAGTTATCAATATCTAGTTATGAGAATCTACTAACTTTGGTAAAAATCCCATTGAATGTACAAATTAGTTAATGATGATGAAAGAAATCCATCTAGATTGTTGCATCTTAATATATTGTTATGGAGGGAATTAAAAATTCTTTGATGAATTGGACACTTTATGAAGGGGAGTGATGATATAACAAACCAACAAGTTTCCCCATTAATAGGGTGCCTTGAATGATGTGTAAGACTAAAGCTATGGTTTGGAAACCCAAAGGAGTTAAGGTGCTAGCTTTGACTAAGGGTATCAAAGTCTAGAGGTAGCAAGCATAGAGGACGATATAACAAACCAAAAAGATTCCCCATTGATCTAAAAAAACCAACAAGTTAACATAGGGAGGGATGATATAAAAAACCAACAAGTTTTCCCATTGATAGGGTGTTCTTGAATAATGTGTAAGACTAACTTTATGGGTTGGAAACCCAAAGGATTTGATGTGTTAGCATTCACTAAGGGGTATCAAAGTATAGAGGTAGCAAGCATAGAGGACGATATCATTTTTGTAGGCATGAAGAGAGATATGGATGGGACAACCTCAATATTTGTAAATTTGAAGGGGACTAGAGGAAATTTGACAATAGAGGCTAAAGGAACTTGGAATGTTAGCATTTAATCTATTACTAGAAAAAAAGTAGTCGAAACACCTTGAGGTGTGCGAGGGTTGAAACCCTTATTTCTACAATAACATTTCTCTCATCGTTATCACTAAGATTACTTTAATTATATTTCTAGATAGTTGACATACATTGGGATAGCACTGGGTTATTTATTGCAAGAACAAAATTTACTCTGTATGTATTCATTTGAACTAAAATTTCATCAAAGTGTATCTATATGTGAATTTTTTGTTATGTCATGAAATTGGTCGAATGATATTACCTAGATTAGACACATCTTAACTAAAAATAGATCTATCTATTTCATTAACCTTATATGTTTGATATAAAAAAAGATGTATAAGTGAAAATAAATTATTACAACTAAATAAAATTTTCAATATAATTAACAATAAATTTGAATAATAATTAATTAACAACTATTATTATTATTATTATTTTACTTAATCATGATAAGTTATTAATTAGATGCTTTGGATGTAAAATAACATGCAAGGACACATAAATGACACAATAAGGATGCAAGGGAATAAACTATTATGAAAGGGGGACATAAGAACTCAAACTAAGACACAAATTGAGGTGCGTGGATGTAAAACTTACAGAATTTGAGTCTCAAGATGAAAATCATGACATAAGGATTAATATGAGATGAGAATGTTGATACAATGATAAAAATAACACCGTAATTTTGGATAAGATGCAAATAAAGCCATGTGAATGTTAATACAAGTACAAAAATAATACCTCAATTTTGATAGGATGCAAACAAAACCTCACTTTTAGATAAAAGCATGCAAATAGTTCCCCCACCAAACTGTAGTAAGGAATCATCCCCAAAGATCTCGGTAAGAGCAGGCATATGCCAAACGTGAATACCTCCTGAAGCTACGGGCATAACACCTGGCATAGATACCCAATCTTGAGTGAAGTAAATACCACGACTTCGATCTTTTTTGACAAAATCATCACGCAGTAGAATCAACAAACCCTAAAGTTACGTCTCGTTCCCCTTCAAGTTTACCTACTATAGTATCGGCGTGAATATGATCTCCACGGGACATACGCTATAAATATAGACACAAAGCATGTTAGGGACACAAAGTGTGATACAATATGCAGATGCACATTAAGACAAAGGTCATAAAAAGAAACACAAATATGGCACATAAAAACATGAATGAGATATAAAATGAAATGATTTAAAATGTATTACTTTTTACCACCTAGAAAAGCTTAGAAAATTTAAATAAGAAAATTTTAATGATACACGTAGTTTTACATTACTATATAGAAAGCTTTGTATTTATTGAATTCAAATCTTCAAATTAAAATAACAAATAAATAAAATGATCACATTACTTTTATAATTAATTTAATTTAGAAAATATAATTATATTGAAAAAAATATTACAACAAAGTGTTATATTAAAAAAAAAACAAAGGATGAGATATTCTAACAACAAAAACCAGATTATCAATAAATTAATAAAAGGAAGTGAATCTCATATATTAAACTTTATAAATTAAAATTTAAAGTGAGTTTGCAAATATTATACATGAGAGTAATTTAAAATTTTATTTTCCACCAATGTATGATATTGATATAGATAAAATTAGTTTATTTAAGACAGATAATGATCATAAAAACTATAAAAATATTAAAAAAAATTATAAAAAATAATAGCATTAAAAAAAAAAAAAAAAAAAAAAAAAACTAAATGAATCATTATTTCTTATACACATTGATTTGTTTTTAAGTTTTTATCAAATGTGAGGAAAAGGGAAAACATATTTTATCAAAAAAAATCATTTAAGTTTTTGTTTTTATCATTTGAATAATTAAGTTTTTTATTTTTTCTTGAGTAAAATTTTAAAAATAAATCATTTATAAGATTTAAAGAATCATTTTTTTATATTTGTAAATGAAATTTATAATAAATTTGTTGATATAAAAGAATTCTATATTTAGGGGATTTAAATCAAGAACCCACTTATAAGAAGTAATACCTAAAAACAGTAACAATAGTTGATTCATCTAAATTTTTGGACTATAAAAAAAAATATATTGCTTTTTCATATTTGTAAATGGCATTCACAATAAATTTGTTGATATAAAATAATGCTTAATTTAGGGGATTCAAATCAAGAACCCATTGTTTGATCTAAATTTTTGGACTATGAAAACTTCTTATTTAAGAAGGAAAAATAATTAATTATATTTTAAAAGGAATTCTTATTTAAGAATGAAAAATAATAATTTAAATAATAGGAAAAAGTTAAAATAATACTAAATCCACTCAATTTAAAAAAAATTACAATATCTTATACACTAAATAATTTAATATTATTTCTTAAACATACTTAAAGGGTAATCCATATCATAAAAGTTGAAATACATATTAAAACAAAGAATTTCTATAGCACCCAAAAACTTTAGAGAACTTAATATTTATATTGATACATATACAAAATTGAGAGATACAAAAATTACTACTTATATTAAAGAAAGTCTTGCAAAATTCAAGAAGCTTAGAAACCCGATATTTGATACAAACTCCAACACTAATTCTTCTTGCAAAACCAGTAATTTGGAAAATATCTTAGTAGATTGGGCTCTAGATACACGGAATTTCTAATAATGATCTTGAACATTCCTTTTATAACACACTAGGAAGGATTTGGAAAACCTGTTAAAAACTCAACATTGTCCATACAACTTGAGAAGACAAAAAGTAAACATGACTTTGACAACACAACTAGATAGTCACATGCCAACTATCATGGTATTATTATATAACACCCACCTACTTCACTTTGCTCAACTAGTAGGAGGTATCATGTCATTTGGATCATCTTCTTCTAGATCTGAGCCATATTCCATGATATGATAAGAGAAACATCTTTCAAAAGGACTCTCTCTTAAGCACTTAACAAATATTTCTTCAGATATGGGGTAGCTGGAAAAAGAGGATTTTATTTGGAATCTTGGTTCTTCATGATTTGATTTCTGATCAAGTGAAGATACTTTGATACTTTCCAATGTAATAGCAAACTTGAAGCATAAGTTAAATCGTGCAGCATCTTTCAAATCTGATTGAAGAACTATGATTAAATCTGCATCTTTGAGGCTTTCATCAGTGCAAGGAACATATTTGGCAATAAATATTTCAAATAAAGAACTCCATGGATTGTTCATCAAAAGGCTACAATCAAAGCCAATAATGACTTCTTTATGAAACTTAAGAAAATTTAATAAAGAAGACCAATCATCTATATGTGCCCTGTAGAATTCCAAATAAACCCTTCCATTGTCACTTTTATCTATGTAGGTGGTGCAATATCCTTTGCTTCTCCATTCTTCTGTGTTATCATATGAATTGGATTGATAAGCCCATTTTTCAAATATTTTTTCTTGAATTTCTGTTGGACATGTCTTTATTCTGCAAGTAAGACCCAAAATATCTGGATTCTCTTGCTCTCTTGATTCTTGCTTGCTTGTTACCATTTTCACTAGCTTGATTGGCACTTGAAATTCCCTAATTAAGAAATAAATAAGAGCTTGCTTGCTACCATTTTCACTATCTTGATTGGCACTTGAAATTCCCTGACTAAGAAATCAATAAAAACATTGTTATTACCTGCTCTATAATCAAACTCAATATCAATTTTTTCTAACCATATATTCCATCTTATCAATTTGTTGTTTTCTATATCTTTTATACTTTTAGACGTGAAAAATCCATGCACATCCATTTTCATTATGAATTTTTCCAGAACAACAAAAAAAACTAAATATTTTTAATGTTTCAAAAAAAACTAAATTCCTTAAATTCTTAAGTAATTAACTTTGTAAAAACTACCTTAAAAAAAACCTCATCACTTCATCCAAATATGTGATCTTTTTTCCTGCACACATACTCAGGATATTGAGGTTTGACAAGAGAATGTTACGTGATAACACGTCTAGTCAGACGCGTGATGTCTATTCAGATATGTTGAGGTTTCATCAAGAGACTCTTACGTGATCACACGTGTAGTCAGACACATGATGTATATTCAGAAAATATCGTACTTCAGGTTATAGGAATACATATTAATAGAGGTTTAAACTAAACAGAGAATGCCTATAAATTGCCAAGTTGCAAGGACACCCACTCTTTATTATCAGAAACTAGAAAATGAAAAAGAGAACACAAAATAGGAATGTAAGGATATTGAGGGTTCCGGGTTATGTTATAGCCAAGACACCAAATTGGAAAATATTAACATGAACACACATCCCCTTGTCCAAGGTATAATATGCATTTAAAATCAATCAGTAACGTACAAATATAATGTTGAGATGAGAATGAGATGAGAATAGGATCAAGAAGATGCTAATAGCATAACATAGGATAGGTCTCTCGTACCATCTGTAATGGTATAAACTAAGAAAAGAACATGACATAAACTATTTTGATATTACAGGTAGATTAAGTAACAAAGCATCACAATAGTCAAATGAAAGGCTCTACACTATTTCAGGCTAACAGAACAAACTACATTTTAAAATCATTATGCTTGAGATGGACATCTGTAGAAATATAAAGTCATGAAAAACAGATTACATAAGACATTTGATGTTATATAAGAAATTTAAGTAACAGAGCATCACAATAGTCAAACACTATAAACTATTCCAGATTAACATAGCCAAACACTATAAAATATAAACTATTCCACATTAACATAGTCAAACACTATAAACTATTCAAGATTAACAGACTAAAAAAAACATATTACATAAGACATTTGATGTTATATAAGAAATTTTAGTCAAAAAACTATTCCAGATTAACAGACTATGAAAAACAGATTACATAAGACATTTGATGTTATATAAGAAATTTAAGCAACAGAGCATCACAATAGTCAAACACTATAAACTATTCCAGATTAACATAGCCAAACACTATAAACTATAAACTATTCCAGATTAACATAGTCAAACACTATAAACTATTCCAGATTAACAGAACAATCAACATTTTATTAAATCATTATCCCTGCAATGAGAATGTCTCATTGCAACTAGCATAACCCAGGTTTCTTCTACTCCCAAAAGAAAGAAAAGCAATAGAATTGTTACTTACTCTCTTGGGTTCCATTTAACTGTACATACAATTGATTGGTTGAATCATTGATGATGTCCACTTTAAATCATTGATCATATGTCCCAGTGAAATGCACTTTCCAATCACTCAATGCACAACCAACTTCATATGATATGAGCCTTCATTACAAAAATGTTATCAATCCCCAAGAATTGCATAAGTTTTAGGTTAAGGTACCACATCATTTTAATATACTATTACGCTAACCCATAATATATATCCATTGAACCAGGCAAAAGGCCAAAAAAAATATTAATGAACTAAAGCCATTTTGCATAATATAGTTTCCGTAAATTTTATTATTTTATCTTTTTTCAATTCATATCTATAATAATTTATTTGTAAAAATTA
Organism: Pinus taeda; assembly: GCA_000404065.3. Lineage (NCBI taxonomy): Eukaryota > Viridiplantae > Streptophyta > Pinopsida > Pinales > Pinaceae > Pinus > Pinus taeda. The sequence continues at coordinate 2,960 of APFE031700104.1, read as the reverse complement.
CTATAATATAATATGATAGAATAAATGCAAACCTTGTGAAAACAAATGAAATCATATGAAGTTGGTTGTGCATCGCTTGACTGGAAAAATCGTGTCATTAAGCAGTAGGAAGAATGCCCGTAAAATGGAGACCATTTATGGAATTCAAAGAACCTCAATACAGTAAGTCAGACTTTCATTGTTTTTCTTTTGGGTTTATTAGAGACATGGATTAGTCAAATATGAGAAATTCCCCATATGATAGATAATAATTAGTAAAATCTAGATTAGTAATATATTGGTATCTACAATATATTTTGGAAAGGTGATTATTCCAGTTTTCTTATCACCTGAAAAGTAGCCCATTTCTTGCTACATTTTTGTTCACATTCCTATCTTGACACCACAATTGTACATTACCAATCAAATTTATAATATATACTGAGAGAAGAGAAAGGGTTTCATTTAGATTCCCTGAAACCTTCTAGGCCAATTTATAATTTCATTACTACTTCCCATTTTGTTTCCCTTTTCCCATTCCAGTAACCTAGAATGAATGTCTTCGCAACTTAGCAAATTCCACATACACGGTTTGGTTTTACCTTCTCTCAATATGACATTAATGTGAGATTCATGTAGTCCATGCTACCAGAAGATATGACATCAATGTGAGATTCATGTAGTTTATTCTACATATGACATCAATGTGAGATTCATGTAGTCTATTCTACCAGAAGCTTCAGCAAGAGACTTGTTTCTAGTTTAGCTTATGTTCTCATTTCCATTTCCTTCTTGACAATTTATTACAAGATTATTGATTGATTTTATCTATAATATATTTTGGAAAGGTACTCTGTTTAGATTTCTTATCCCCTGAAACCAAAAGCCCCCCTTTTTGTTACTCTGGTTCCCATTCCTATCTTGACAGTACACTTGTACATTACTAATATATAAGCTGAGAGATCAGAAGTGAGTTCATTTAAATTTGCTGAAACCCTCTGGAACCTCTTCCATTTTTCTGTTAAGATGGTCCAGAGTCCTGTAACCAATTTATAGTTCTGTTAGTTCTGTTCCTATTTGCCTCTGATTTCCTTTTCCCATTTCAGTTACTTAGTATAGATATCCTTATGTTCTTTTAGGTTTTAGTCTCTAAATCTCTTCCATTAGATCCTTTATTCAACCTTCAAGTTGGCTCTCTGATCTGCGGCATCATAGGATATGGAGACTTGCACTAAATATTTTTTATTTCTTTCTTTAGTGTGCTGTAAATCTGTGGTTAACATTATGTTTTGATTCGTGCCCTTTATGGTTTTAAATGTTTTGTTCTTTAGATCTCTTCAACATAATCCTGTGTATCTTTGATCTCTATATTGGCTGCCTCATCTGTTGTATCACAACATATTGAAGTTTCACAAGAGACTCTTATCTGAACACATTTCTAGTCAGAAAATCTGTTTATAGCATGTATTCATAACGTATTCAACTTACAACTTCAGTGTATTATTTATAATCGGAAGTTTATGAAGGTATTTAGATTTCAAAGAACGTACTAGGGTTTGATGCCTTTTCTAGGGCTGCAAAAATAGAACATATTTTAAAGTGGATCCACTGGCTCATTCTACAGTGGATTCATCGACTCTTTTCCTAAGCATTACGCGCTGCTATTAGATATCAACAGGGATAGCCTACTTTCCTCTTTTCCTAAGCATTACACGCTGCTATTAGATATCAACAGGGATAGCCTACTTTCCTTTCGAATGTGTTGTACTGTTCCTTCCCAGCAGTATGGTGGTGAAAAAGAGCACATCAGTATGGTGGTGAAAAAGAGCACATGATAAGGGGGAGCGAGATTTTTAATTTTTAATTCTTTTTGCTTTTAGGGATTTTGGGATTTTTTTTTTCTGTTTTTTTTCTATAGAAGAGGAAATTTTGGATTTATAGGGATGTAAAGGAATTTTGGATTTATATTAATGAGGATAATTATTTGCTTAAAAAAAATATCAACTATAAAAGTAGGGTTAGGGTTAGGGTTAGGAATTTTTCTTTCTTTTCAATAGAAAAGGGAATTTTGGGTTTACAGTGCTGGAACGGAATTTTGGATTAACAATGATGCAAATAATTATGTTCTTAAAAAAAATATCTACTATAAAATTAGGGTTAGGGCTATGATATTACTATTACTATTCATGTTCTATTATAAGCAAAAAAATCATCCATAAAACCATATTTTAACCATCAAAAGTGCATATTGTGTAAAACAACAAAAAAAATCAAATATACTTACATAATCACAAATAGAAATCAACTAATAAAACACAAAATCAAAATTTTTATTTAAATTGATTTTTAAAGAATTTGAAGAGAAGTCTATAAAAAACATGCAAATCAACAAAAAAAGAATAACTTGCAGGAACTTACCTGAAACCATGATCTTGTCATCTTCTTATCAGGACTCTATATTGTGGCTCCATTTTACCCAAAATCGCATCTTTACCCAAATATTCCACATACACAGAGTGTTTCTTCTTGCATTCCTTGTATCCCTCTCCTTATCCCTCTACTACAACAAAGGGTCTTTTATAATTTCTTGCTCCTCTTACCCATTTAAAAGAAGCCTCATTCCGGCTAAAGCCATCTTCTACCCAAAGTTTTAGCCATCTTCTACCCAAAGTTTCTTGTCATCTTCTTATCAGAGCTATACACTATTGCTGCATCTTTACCCAAACATTCCACATCGCTGCATTTTACCCAAATATTCCACATACACACAATACTTCTTCTTGCATTCCTTGTATGGCTCCTCCTATCCCTCTACTAGAACAAAGTCGTCCCCTTTTATAATTTCTTTCCCAAATATTCCACATACACACAATACTTCTTCTTGCATTCCTTGTATGGCTCCTCCTATCCCTCTACTAGAACAAAGTCGTGCCCTTTTATAATTTCTTTCTTTCTTTTTCTCGCTTAAAAGAATCCTGAAT